>JBCJKE010299680.1:0-14842 GCA_039654525.1 Melibe bucephala | reverse complement strand
CCCCCCCCCCCCCCCCCCCCCCCCCCCCCCCCCCCCCCCCCCCCCCCCACTTCATGTAGGTGACTCATTCCCGAAATAATGAAAGTTTGATGTACTAGTACCAGTTAAATATACGCTTGACCTCCTCACTACCAGTTGCTAAAATGCAGGGGAAACCACACCACTACATATACTTTCAACTGTCAATGTTTTTAAAGCATAAAGTACTATAAAATAAAATCATACCATAAAATATCACATCTGAGTATTTATTGCTCTTATTGATTTCAGGAAATCACTAGCAGAGAGACTAGCAACATTGGGATCCAATGTGAAAACTGTTTCTGGCTCTTTAGGGAACCGAGAAATGACCTTCTCATTGAAAAAGGTGAGCAAGAATATAATCTCATTAAACAAATATGCTAATTTCACTGTTAGTTACAAATCGAAAAATGTTACAAGTGAGACCAAAAAAGTATTGGTACATCTATCAATTCTATATTAATTTGATTTTCACTTAGGGTCACAAAGTGTTATTGTAATTATTGCCATCTCTTCATTTTACATGACTCATGATACCTACCATAATTTCTAAGATTTTGAAGCATTACACTATTACAGTAAATTTCAGACCCAACGAACTAACTGCCTTTTTTAATAAGTTGTATGCACGGTTTGTTTGACCAGGTTACAAGTGAGACTAAAAAAATATTGGTACATCTAATCTAAATTATTTTGATCTTTTCAACTATGGTCACAAAGTGTTATTATTAATATTATTATCGCCATCCCTTCATTTTAAATGATTCATGATACCTACAGTAAACTATAGGATTTCAAAACATTACAGTAAACTTCAGACTCAACGAACTAGCTCGATCTTTTCTAATAGTTTGTTGGGGGCACTGTTCCTTTAAGCCAAGAATGCCTCTTCTTCCCCCCCCCCCCCCCCTCCTTGAATAACCAAAGTCAAAATTGTCCTATGCCTCCCCCAACACCCCCTCCCACATTGTCTACACCACTACGTCTACTGCTACTCTTCCTCCTACCCATTCCCATATCCAAGTTCTAGCGGTTTTGTCTCTTTGATCCTGTATCATGTTCTCCGAAAGCAACCATGTGTGGGCTGTTTGTCAGCTGCCATTTCTCTCCCTCCCTTCAACCATCCGTCAACTGTTTGTTGGCTGCCACTCTTCTCCCCTCTCTTTGACTTTGATCACACATCGATCGTTTGCTGCACTTTGCCCCACCCCTATTATCATTACATTTACATGGCATGATGTGGCCTGTGGTACACTTCTACTAAACTGCAGACTTTTTGTAGTTGAATTTCAACTGGATGTCTAAGTAGAAAAAACATTTATGTGAGCTGGCTTACACTTACACTTCTGGTTTGTTGAAACTGAAATTTTTGTCTGAGGTCTGAGATTAGTTCGTTTGATAAAAGATACTGAACTATAGCCAATGAAGGGGGGAGGAATGGGAATTTTTCTCTGTTCGCTGAATGCAAAGTGTTTTTTGAGGTTGAGTTTATTAGATTTTAGTGTATTCACTAGTGTACTGTATTTATGTAATGCATTTTTTATATTTATTCCAAGTAATGATTTACTCTTACTATTTTTTCTTCTTACCAGGAGAAAAAGGAAACCAAAACAGAAGCTAGTCGTAGAAGTGAACACAATGCTGAAAGGAAAAAATTAAAACGTGCAGGTGGCAGTTTGTTAAAGAAAACCAAATCTCCATATTGGGCTGGCAAAAGAAATGGTTAAATTGCATCTCTCTGACCCTCCCCCTACCCTTTTCCAAACATAATCACTTTAATCACAATGAATGTTATGCAATTGTCAGGATCATATAGAATTATACAAATTTTTATTTATATTGAAGGACTAATGACAATAAAAGAAAATCCAGTGTAATTTTTGGAGACAACAAAAACACACTTAGCTATAATGTCACAATTAATCTTGCCAAATGAAAACTGAATAGAGGTCCATGTGTTATGCTGCTTTTTGATTGATGGCCTTGTACACAATTTTATGGTGACACATAGATCTGTCATATCAACATTTGATATGGGATATTTGTCCACCTCTTGACCACTTAACATTTAATAAATGCAAAAATCTAGTTTATGAGACATCTTTGTTGTGACAATCCATGTCTAGATTTGCATTGCTAGCACTTGAAGCACTTGTGCCCGATTTTATGTAGGTTCATTCCAGTGCCCCTTGGTGCAATAAGACACAAAAGTGGAGGCCTTTCTGTAAGATCACATGCCCCAAGGTCAACATTAACCTTGGTTAAGAAAAACTGGTAATTTGGCCTGGTCCCTGGGAGTTTATTTTAATGTAATCTTATGTGGATTTCACTGTAATTTTATCTTATTGCATGTCTGAATTGTGAATCTATACTAGTATTAATAAATGCAAAAAATGTACAAACTATTCAAAATTAATAAATGCTGCCTAGTTTTTACCAAAAAGATAAGGGGAATAAGTACAGCAAGGTATAAAAATGTGAAGTATGCTATAAATGGGCAAAAGGTGAGGATGAGATGAAAGAAAGAATGAACATACAACCTCGTAATGAATATGTACATATAATATTGCCATTCTATGCTCTCGACATTTTTAAGATTGAATAAAAAATGTGAAGTTAATACTTTTCTTCAATCATTGGTTCACAAAAATGTGTTTTGTTAACTCTTCAGAACCACTTCACAACTATTGGACAACCCTTAGTGCAATCCATACTATAGGTGATGCATTGTATGAATTAGAGAAAAACATGAAATACACAGAAGAAATAGGCATGTTCCACAAACATTGGGACAAAAGAAACTAAAAACAACTCAAGATTTCTTTTGATTAATTTTTTTTAATCTTCAATTCATCACATATATTCAAAGTGATTAGTGGGCTTTTAAAACCACTTTACACTGACCTTATCACCCATGATACAAACTTCTGTCACAAAATATTATAATTAATAATTATGATTAATCAATTCTGAAAATCGACCATAGACTTGGGAAAGGACCATGCTTCCTGTGAATCTACTTCTCAAGGCGGCAAATAGGGTTCTCATACACCATTTTAAGGTTCACTTTTGGGCCAATCAAGTCACGGATGTTGTCAAATCCATATTTTATCATAGTTGGTCTGAAAGAAAAAGGTAACAAAATTTTTTTGTTTAAAAAGGCTTACATTTACTGGTGATTGTAACTGAAAGAAACAGCATTCATAGAAAAGCCTCAGATTTTCTATACCCGCATAAAACTAATTTAGTTTTCATTAAGTGTACATTCTTTTGGGGATGGTTTGGAAGAGAAATTATGATGGCCGACAGATGCAATAACTCTGAACAAGGAATCTTACATATTTATAAAAATGTACCCTTATGAGTACAAGAAAATGAAAGCTCCTACAAGAAGAGATGGCCATCCAAATAGAACAATGCCGGGGGAAAACTAAGCTGTTAAACTTGATCCCTTCTAAAGTGTGGTGTGATGGTATAGACATGCAGGCTGAAAACTGACTGTGAAGTCCCAGGTTTGAATCCTAGGATCAGGTTGAAGTTCTTGGAAAAATCTTTTTTTAAAATTTTTATACACATCTTTCATCCAACTTGGGTGTTAAATGAGTACATTATTATAGACAGATGAAGATCTTGTCAGTATGCTGGAATAAAGCAACTGTAAAACAGGCAGCTACTAAAAATGCTCCTTGAAAGTTAGAAAGTCTGAATTTAAAAAAAATGGACTGGGCAGAAATCCCTTATGAATATATTGTAAAGCATTTAAAAGCATAATTAAATGGTTAGGTGCTGTATAAAAGTCTATTTTTTTTCTTTCCATTACAGTTATAGTAGAGGAATGACTCAGCCATCAATTCATGGCTGAGATTGCCAGTTCACTTATGAAAAAGATGCATTTGACCTGAATTTATGGAGAATCTAAACCGTTTACTTCAGTTTTAACAAAATGCAAGATTGGTTTTCAGTTATAGACTAGCATGAATGCTATGCTTTTCTTGGCTAGGCTATCAGATACTTAAGTCAAGAGTTCAATCGAGTGGAATCATAATTTTTCTTTTTTGAATTACTTTCTTCCCTCTGTATTTGTAATTATTCTCAATGGGGCCTTTCAAAACTGATGAGTTGATCATTTAAATAGGATAGAAACACATGCATAGTTGAATTTTAATGTACATTTGTATTCACTTGGTTATCTCCTTTGAGATCTGCCTAGGACTAGCAGGAGTGTAGTCTGCATAAGACTAAGAAGAGCATGGTTTATTTAGGGGTGTGCTCTTATAATACTTATATGGAGATTATTGTATTGTCCCATTAGTAATGACTCTGACTGACATGACAAAAGTATCTGATGACAAATAGGCACAAAAATATGAAAGAAATAATATTATTAATATGCAATAGATATTCAATCAGAGGTAAGAGGTGCCTTTACTTTCCTTTCAATCGATTAACCATGTATTATCACACAGGGTTTTTTGGGGTTGTTTTTTCCCCCTATTCTTGACATTCTACTATCACCACGTTATTTTCAATCAACCAACACATTCACCAACCTTTCTGTGGAGAGTCCCCAAGCTATAACAACTACATCCTCTGGCAAACCCATCGGAAGCAACATTTCAGGGCGGAAAACTCCAGAATTGCCAATTTCCACCCACTTCCCAAGACCTTGAAGAAAGGATTGGATGAAGATTAGAAATACAATTCATTTAAATCCCTGCAAAAGTAAAAGCAAAATGGATTTTAGATGTTGCAAAGTAAACAAATAAGACTATCTGCAATAATTTGTCTTAACAAGTAAATGCCATATAACTTTTTTATATATCTCCATGCTAAATAAATCCTTTAAATATTAACGTTAAATATGTGAGAATCCAGAAAATCTACCTTCATGGTAGCTGAATATCTCCATGCTTGGCTCAGTGTAAGGGTTGTAGGCTGGCTTGAATCTCAATTTGGTTATACCTGTAATGAATATAATATTTAGTCCACAATTTAGCAATATTAATGGATATAGTTAAGTGCAGTGCAGCACATTTATAATAATATAATAATAATGCAATCGATTTATATAGCGCTGAAGCTTCCACCCAGAGGTGCTCAGTAGCGCTTAAAACGACATCAGATACATCGACATCCCCCTTACACTGATGTCTCATCAAAGTCCCAGTTGTTGTTTTTTCATTTTTTATCTGATATAAACGCAACCTTGTATTTTATTTACATCTTTTTTCTCTTGCTTCTTCTATCGGTAAAGAATCAAAAACCCATGGCACAGTAATAGTTATTACTGTAAATTATGCCTTCCAAAGCTTTGCCGGTTGTTTTGAAGTTCGGATGTGTTGATCTTTTTTCTATTCCCCCAACAAGATCAACTTAAGCGTAGTCAACTGTAATTTTTCGCTTGCTGACCAATAAAACTTGATGTGTTGGGGCTTCCAATCTCTAAAACTGGCTCTTTTCAGGGCCAAAAATCAGTTTACAATTGATCTTTTTGCATGGCCTTGCATTCTAGTCTTTCTAAGTCTCCATGTATTTTTCCTTCACTTCATGTACTCATCGGATACATCAACCTTTTGTTATAGCAACATAATATCGGGGTTCCTAGCTATGTCATTATAAGCGGGTAGCGTTGTCTTTAACTGAATTTTCCGTATCTCAGTATTCCGTTGAAGTCATCTAATATTTCTCGTCATATCCTGTTTGTCAGTTCGTATCAGTGTTTTCTGCCATTGGTCATGTGCTACTGATCATCAGTTGGCAAGAACTTCATACGTGGAGTTCGTGTCTCGAGAGTTATTATATAAGGTATCTATTCACAGCAGTTGAGTCTTGAAAGTTGTGTGAGGCCTCTATTCTCTGGTCAGTTTTCTTTGGATAATCCTGGTGTCACCTTATATGCCGAAATATGATCATGGTATCAAACCTTTATTAGCAGGTTTTCCATGTTCCCTCTTAGAATGAGACCAAGTATTTTCTATCTCTATTCCAGTTTCATCGCATGTTGTATATTTATGATATCTATACAACAGTATATGTTGGAAAGATACACACTACATGTATTACATCCTTTCTTACTATTCCTTTGTTAGAGCAACATAGTTAACCATTAATTAAAAAAAAAAAAAGTAAAAGATAAAGTTGCTTTAAATGAATACTCAACAGGTATTGTTGAATTGAAAGAAAATTTACTTTTGGATTTTTCAACTAATTTTACTTCCTCTTTTATGGAGTATAAACAATAATTGGTACCACTGTAGAAATCTTATTCATCCATGCCTAAATTGTACCTAATTTGCTGAAAAACTGGTTGATGGTTCCCATGAGATCACCCAGAGTAAGACCGCGGTCTGCCACAACACCCTCGATTTGATGGAACTCTGCTAAATGAGTGGCATCCAAACTTTCATTCCGGAAAACTCGATCAATGGAGAAGTACTTGACAGGACGAAATTCCTTCTGCAAAGATCAGAAATACTCAGTTACAAATACTTCTTCATACAAATTTAAATACTTCTTAAAAATATTAATCAAAATCTTCTTCAACAAAGTCATAAAGTCAAACTCAATTCAAATAATTCAATCCTGTCCTTTCTCAAGAATCTTGGCTTTGAGAAATTAGGTTTCAAAGGTGTAAACACTTAAGTTTTAGATTTTTCAAAGTTAATATATAACATTGGCTATGAGATAAAGCTTGTCATAAAGTTGCACCTTAAAGACCTTTCGAGGGCTATAAATAACTCTGTGATGACAATACTTGATTTTTAGTGAATAGGCAAAATATTACTAGCTAAGAAATCCTTTCCACAATGCCAGATGGCTTAGAAAAACTTGTCAAAATTACTAAATGAAACAACAAAGCCCTAAATCTCTTCCTAAATGTCAAGAAAACAAAAATTACAAAGACAAAACTAACAGATATCCTGGTATCAAAATCGACAATGAAAGCATCGAATTAGTAAATGAAGTTTTTAAAATGGGGTAAAGCGCTATACAAAAATTATTTATTATTATTATTAAGTCCAATATCTTGGCACAGTGCTAACACAAAATAGATACATACACAGAGAACTCAAAAGATGCTGTACAATGGCCATACAAAAATTGAGGAAAATGAAAAAAATTGTGGCAAGGTACACCATAGACACAAGGATAAAACTCTTAATATTCTGCATTTTCCTAATTGCCACATATGGAGCTAAAGCCTAGACAATGAATAAAAATATCTTGGAAATGGAAATACTATCCAGATTTTTAAATTAAAATACTATAGAACATACTAAGAGTTTCAACAGTTTCATAGACACAAAAAAGGACTAACGAGTCCATTCTACAAAATCTTGGCATTGACAAATATTGGCTAGTGAAGATCATAAAAAAGAGAAAACTAGCCTACTTTTGGCACATTAAAAGACATCAATGCCTTGAAAGGACTATATTTGAGGGGAAAATGATCAACAATAGAGGCTGAGGAAGACCAAGAAAAAGACGGAGCGACGACATCAAGAGGGATCTGGAAAAGGACCTGAAAACAGGAGGGAAGTTGGCTTTGGAAAGATCTTTACAGAAGGACCATCTTGAAGGCTATGTTCGTGAAGGAGCATGCTACATAGAGAAAGAGAAGAAATACTGGGCGTCACAAATCCCTTTTTGACAGACAGGCAAAATATTGCTCCTGGGTATCCAAATATTAGAAATACTGGGTGTACCAAATCCCAGATGGGAAAGAGGGCTGTACTAGAGAGGGGAGAGGGGGGGGGGGGGTAGTGATTGAAATAATGCATCTACAAGTGTAAATTAAATTTATACACTGAAAGAGACAGTACACAGAAACTAGAACACTGACTTATATTGCTTTTTAAAATATGTACATAGAGAGCAGACTGGAAACCAAATCACACTAATTTAGGCCCACATCATGATGTAGTACATACATTGTTACTGCAACTTATTAAATCATATTTTTTAATTTCAATTTGACTTTTTTTTTTTTAAGACATTACCTCTTGAGCAAGCTTATAAAGCATTCTGGCACTGACAGCTGTAGTGTGTGTTCTCAGAATGTTCTTCTCTGCCTCTTCAAGTTTCCAGTCATACTTATATCTGGAGAAATCATGGTTACAAAATAGGATATAAAGTAGATTTTAATCTGTCTGATACCCTCTCTTCCCATCGATGCTTCTCGTTTGTTTGTTTGTTTATTGCATAAGCAATATTTTCTCATTGTAAAGGAAATAGAACACAAAACCTGTAAATGCAGTTTTAAACCAAATAGTTTGATAGCCCATCTTTCATTGCCTCTCTCCAGGCTGGTCAGCCACATGCAGTAGCTTCCCAGGTGTCCACATCAATTTCAAGGATTTTCAGTATTCTCTTGCTTACAGACATCCTTAAAGCAGAGCTTGGATCTGCCTGTGAGACAGATTCCTTGTCTGAGTTGATATAAGTGGAAGCTCTTCCAAAGAAGTTGATAGTATCCAAATTGATATACCAGGAACAATTAGGAGAAAAAAAGACTGATACATTTGTTTCTATCTGAGAATTAACTTTAAGCAAGTTGACTTTAAGTGGACTCCTATGTAATTAAAGACTGAAATACTAAAGATCTTATTTATTATTCAAGCTGAAATTCAAATGACCTTTATAGCTAGCATCATTAGAAGAGATCTTATTCCATTTACCCTTGAGAGCCATAACCTCCTTGAGAATGAACATCTTTGACTCTTTGTAAGTAATCCATTGGGAAGGCGCTGGCAGTTCTAGGATCTGTAACAGTATAAGTATAACAACAATATGAATTCACTACAGTGCAATTCTTCTGTGTGGTTACAAAATGAGTAATTAAACATTGACAATTTAAAAATCATTACAGAATATGTACAAACCGTTACATTTTCTAAGATTCAGATCAACTACAAAAATTCATCATGTAAAAGAATTTCTAAATTGCATAATTTCAAAATAATTTATAAACTTAGACTTTTAAGACTTTCAAAGACAACTAAAACTAATACTTCAAGACATTTCTTGTTTTGTTTAGGGGTTTTGTGTGGTTTTAAAATAAAATTCTTTTCAGAGGTTTGGTTGGGGGCAGGGTTGTTGTTTTTTTTTTTGTTGTTTTTTGTTGTTTTTTTTTTTAATGTAAATATTATTTATAAGTTTACCAGAGATGAAGAAAGTATCATGAGCATCTCTTGCCGGATGTTGCTGAGGTTGGAAAAGAGCATCAAAATTCCAGAAACTCGACTCAATGAAATTGTTGGTGGGCATCTCAGTGAATCTGGGATAATAACAAAATGGCAAATGAATCCCATTAAATCTTTTTGCTGCTCAAATTCGGAATTGTTTATGAGGAAAAGTTATGTGTAACAAATACATTGCAATTAAACATTAAAAATATATATGGAGTGATATCATAAGTAAGGAATCATTCATAAAAAAAAGTCAGAGTGAGGAAGGAATAAAAATCACTGCTAAAATTTTCACAAATAAAACAAATTTCCCTGCTGCCAGTTATGTGACAGTGATAGCCAGTAATCCGACATGCTCAATAAACTCAGGTCTTATCCCACATATGATGCAGGAAGCTTAATACATTATTGTTGACAGATCCCACAAGGCCTGCGAGATCAACCTTTGTTATTATCCCTGTAGTGTACTCTCCGCACTATTGTCACTAGCATCTGCAATTCTTTCACTGCCTTCATCCCAACCAACATGCATAATTACTCCATCAAAGTAGATGTTCAATGGCTTTAACACCCAGATATAATCCAATATCACTCGATGCATCCTTTTGTATCTCTTTAGTGTAATTTACAGTTACTTTGATCTAAAATGCTGGCTTGGTTGATCAGCGATTTCATGAATTGAAACACCAAGGTGTTGAACTGCATGAAAAAACTTTGAAAAATCATCAAGGTAAAAGTTCCAATCTTTAAGCTTCAAAAATACATCTTTTAATGGTGTGAACTACATTTAGACAAAGAAGCTAATTCACTTATCTTACATGAACATTTAAATGACACTTCCAGTAATAAGCATGGCAGTAAAAGTAAAAAGGAAATTCAAATTCTTCTGATCTCTTTGCATATTCCTTTAAAAAGTAGAGTGTAGCTAAAAAAGTAGAGTGTAGCTTCCAGCTCGTGGTAAAAATGAGTAAAAGAAGAAAAATTCTCACCCCATTTCCAAAAAGATTTGCCGAAATTGTTCTCTCACTTTCAACAAAGGATGAAGGTGTCCCCTAACTGCTGGGGCTCCCAAAGCTTTGAAATTGTAGGCCTTGAAATTCGCAGTTTTCCAGCTTCCACTAGAGATCATTTCTGGTGTAAGATCTACAACTGGCTTGCTAATATTTGTTGTGAAATGTTCCCCTTTGCATATAATATAGCTAACCTCTTTGCTGAAAGTTAAAAGGAGAAAAATGCCATGTGAGAAATTTATGAAGTTTTAATCTTTTTTAATTTCAAGCAAAATAAAACTGTAAATTTTGTCTTTTGACCATGATTCTGACAAGATATCTTTAATACTTCGATATCACAGAAAACAGCCAGTACCAAACAATGCATTCAAAGATTGACATACCGGTACTTTATAGAAAATACAAAGAAACCTTTACAAATTTGAGTCAGTTTTTAAATGTTTAATTATAGAATTTCAAACAAAAATTGTCAAGTATTACTCACACTTCTGATATCAGTTTTCTCTTTTTGAATTCATTTTTCTGGTTATCCGTGACATCTCCACAGTCTAATCTTGATAACTTCTCTATACATTGTTGAACTGTATCCTCTATAGAATCCACCTTGATTTAACAAAATAAATAATAACAGTAATAATAAAAATAGTGATGATGATAATGATGGTGATGATAATAATGGTGATGATGATAATAATAGTGACAATGATAATGATAATAATAATGATAATAATAATAATAATAATAATAAAAATAACAACAACGACAACAATAATAGCAATGAAAATAATAATAATAATAATAATAATAATAATAATAATATTAATAATAATACTAAAAGTAAACTTAAGTTTGGTCTGGTTTCCCAATATCCCTTTCCAAAGTCAAGACAAACCAAAAGCCTCAGACACTGCACAGCAATTAATCTGAGAACAATTTTGATTTCACACCAACAGTGATCAAATTATCGAAGTAAGACTATCAGCATCAATGTGCCCTCTTACTCACACCTCTCATGCTTTAACACAAACAGTGCAGTGCCTGGCATTAGGATGCAAGACCACACACTTAGCATAATAGCAATGAAAAACATGCTCCATGATTGCTTCATCGAATGCAAGGTGTGTTTATGTGCAGCCCATCTGAATTGAACACTAATTAAAATGAAAAGCCATTCAACTGAAAATGTTTGGTATTCTACTTAAATTTTTATACAATGAGTATTGCTTTACATCATCATAGTACTTACTATTTCAGTTTAACCATGTCCACTATTTAATGTAAGATTCATGAATCTTCAATCAAAATATAATGTATAATTTCCTCTTTGAGAAATCAAATTTTTAAAGAAATAAAAACTATAGAGGAAGAAAAAAGTTTAACAACTAAAAAAAAAAAAAAACCACTAAGGATTATCATTACAGAAATAGCATTACAAAAAGGTCTGATAGAACATTCAATACATTGACAACATGACTTAAGGATTCAAAAATAATTTTGAACATTCATAAAAACCTTTTTGAAGATCCTAGGACCTCCCTCTGCAGCTTTATCAACACGAATCCATCCCTGGGACATTGCTTTGCTGAAACCAATTTTTGCATTGGGAACTGTATTCTGCAAAACAACATTCCCAAAAAATAAATAAATAAATAAAAATGTTCAGAATGATCTATTGACTAATATTGCCTCAACATACATTATCTTTGGGCTGTCTTAATACATGAAAATTTAAAGAGAATTCATTTCATTTTCAACATATTGAATGTATAATTATATTATTGTTGTAATACATAAATTGATATTAAGCTTTGACTAAAAAACATAGTCTTCAATCAAGAATATAAAAGAATTAATCCTCTTTTATCTAACTATTTCATACAATAAAATAAACAGCTACCTTCGCAATGAAACATTATGGAAAGAACTTGACGTTTCAACAAACACTTAAAAAAATATACAATGTGTTGTAATAACACATGTTAATGCCCTACCATCAGATCTGATTGCTTAATTCCTTCATCTGGCACAGCTCTATAAACAGCAGCCTCATGACTACCATTTTCAAGGATGGACTGTCCCTCACTTGTCAATTGCCATCGCTTGTTTTGTTTTTGCTCAAGACTTATTATCTGGAAAATAATTGTGAAAATAACAAATTTAGCATTATTTAAATATAATAGCAAATAAAATTTAAAAAACCAAACACATAGATTAGGCCTTATTTAACCTATTAAGTTTACATTATCAAATGAAAGTGACCATTGTACACATAATGGTAAAAGCAAAAATAGATATATATTGAGATTTCAATGAATCACCATGTAACATTGTTTGAAATGGATTGAATTAAAGATGCAGTTGCCTCCCTCTTTTCATTTTCATTAATGCTGGGCAAACATATGTATCCATATTTCAATATGAATATTATATATTATACTCAATATGAATATTATATACTCAACACTATTTTCTACAGGGTAGGAGAAATCTGACACAATTTTTAAGCTACACACTTGTGTGTGTCTCCATGACATATGGCTGGGTTTTATATGTAAAAAAAAAAAAAGGTAATCTTTCACTTCAGCGCAGCCTGTGTTTGGAGGGAAGTAAAGAATTTTTCAAAGTTTTTTTTTTTAATGAAAAATTTTGATTACTGGCTACAATGTGACTATTCGGACTCTAGTCCGAATAGCCTCCATTGGCTTTTCAGACCCGAGGCACACATTGAGATGGGCACTATGATGGCTGTCAGTGACTCCGACGATCATGTGAATAGCCACCAGTCCGCATAGCTGCAGCCTTCGGGCCAATAACAATGAGAGCGTTAAAACAAACAATGTCATTTTTTCCAGCCACAATTTTGAAAGAAATTCATGTGGAGAAATGCAGACACAAGAACTGCTATAATTCTAGATCTCTACCCATTTGGCATTCATCATCACAGTGATCAAACAATACCAACAAACTGTAACCCTAATCCTAAAACCTAAACCTAACCCTAAATTTTTGTTCTTTATCAATATAATTAAGCACATCTTCATTTGTTAGCACCAGTGAAATAAGGGAGTAAGTAGAAAGTTGCAAAATTTTGTTATAAACTTCATATTTTCGGATTTTGAGGGAAAATATCAGGCTAAAAGTCCTTGTAAGAAATAATTTTAAATATTTTCATATCTTTTAATAAGTTTTTGTGTGAATTTTGGTAACATGTTTCATAGAGAAGAGCCTCGATCACATCACATGACACATAATTATCATATTAAATGTCTTCAAGTTATGGTATGCCAAATTTGCCCAAAATCCACTCAAAAACTGATTGAAAGGTGGAAATAATTAAATTCTTTTTTTTTCATGGATTTTTTTCTTTCCCAGAAAAGCATGAATATCAAGGGCTTCACACAAAATCTGGAAGATTTCTAGAGTTGTAAACATCACTTGATTTCGCTGCTGACTGCCAGTGACTGGTGATAACAAACGAAGGAGCGCCCATAATTCTATACCATTAAAAACCTGCTATAATCAAATATTTAGATATTTGCCTGTAGATCTTGTTACTCGATTTCCGATCTGATTAATTATAATACTAATTTAATACATGTATGTACATACTCAACTCCCGATGTACTGAGCTCATAAAATTTTTTAAAAATTCATAGATGAAAAGTACCTACAAGAATCGACAAAGGCTCGAAGCTGCCGTTAAAGTGAAAGATTATAAAAAATTGTACATCATACTAAAGCGTGCTCAATATATTAAGCTGTGCTTAACCATGCTAAAAAACCCATGGTTTAGTAGTAATTTTAGTAACACATCAGTTCACTGAGTCTGTCATCTTTTTTATGAAAAAGAAGAGAAGGCTTAGAAGGATCACCCCTGAGGCAAACATAAGATGCATATAGCACAGTTAAAAAATCTTCCCAACTAACGCAACTTAACCGAAGCATGACATATTGTTGCACAAAGCATGACATATTGTTGCATCAGATCACAAAGTGACTGAAAACAACAGAACATTATCATTAGTGTTGGGCGTGGACAATTCAATATACACACACAGTATAGATCTAGTAGCTTTAGATCCAACCTAGATTCTAGATTTCTAGATCTATTATTTTCAGAAAGACTTGTTTTTGGGACTGAGTATACGTACATTCCCGAGAGACTGTACACTTTTTACAGCTCCGACGACAGCCTGGTGATTTTCATTCCACCTCTGTGCAAGTTCAAGAGAATCAACCTTACCGGCTTTTGCAATTTCTAATAGCAGCTTTTCCCCAAGATCAGCCATCTTGATGTAATGTACCAAAAATATGGACCGTCTTTCGTTTCGTCTTATGAGGGTGTCGTGTAGGAAATGATGTAATCCAGTCCTCGGTTTACTCCATTGAAATTCTGTGGTCTACTCATATTATTATTTTTTTTTTTTGTAGAACATATCCGTTAGCCCTGAATTTGGTTGCAAGTTTCACATGTCAAATAAATGTATTGCATCACAACAGATGAAAGTTGCATTTGACAACAGCAGAATGAAATATGTAAAAACTGCTCGCTACAATTGAACGGATTGAAAAAGAGAAAGCATGCCGCCGCAAAATACAGAAAACAAAAACTCAACGAAGAGG
>JBCJKE010299679.1:0-18439 GCA_039654525.1 Melibe bucephala | reverse complement strand
CTTGCGGTCCTAAAATAAATGACAATGCCCATCCAGATGAGCTTTGCATATAGTTTATAAGACTGATTACCAGGACATACCAGGACAATTTGAAACTATATAAAAGGCAAGTGATACAATTTCCTCTAAATCGTACTCCCTTGTGATTTACTAGGTTTGTCAAATTTTTAATCAAATTGTTACAAGAGATTTCGACTGCAATGATATTTTGAACATTTTCAAAAAAATGTAGTTACCTGAATCATACTTTTGGAGATGTTCTGTTTACAATACAGAATTGCTTGCCCTGTGGTAAGCCTGTTGATATCCGTCTGTAAATAAAACAAAATAAGTAATATTTCAATGGGATCTTAAGCTAAAAGCACAATGAAAAACA
The DNA here is from genome assembly GCA_039654525.1 of Melibe bucephala. Classification (NCBI taxonomy): domain Eukaryota; kingdom Metazoa; phylum Mollusca; class Gastropoda; order Nudibranchia; family Dendronotidae; genus Melibe; species Melibe bucephala. Next base: position 18,063 of record JBCJKE010299679.1, on the reverse strand, counting down.
AAATGCAGATCACAAGATTTTAAAAAGATCAACAAAGTGATATTTAAAAAAAAATACTTAAAAGCCAAATAAAAGAAACAAAAAACAAAAAACTTAAAAAGTAATCATGACAAATGAAAAACCAAAATCACACCCACTGATGGAGCTACACATGCATCCATTTATTTAAAAACAACCTCAAAGCATCATTCCTGACCCTGGAAGTTAACCCCATATTATTTAAGCAGCAAAATTAAAGAATATATATATTAAGAATAACATTTTTTCTCATCCTCAAAATTTGTTATAAATAAAATTCACATACCATATCTTTTCATGTGAAATGCAGTATTTAATTGATAAGAATCCCCACTGCCTCCTTCCCAAAAACTATCTCACCAAAGATTGCCCTTTTCCATAACCAAATAAACGTCCTAGGCCTTGGCAATATCACATCTCTGACAAGACTGTCCAAGAAAATATCGTAATTTGTGTTGAAATGAAAATGTAGTACAAACAAGATACGAAAAAACCAACGAGGTATTGAGAAACCTACCCGTCCTTTCATCATGATCTTGAATGCCTGAAGGAGTAATGGGTTTGCATCCTGGCCGTGTTTGCTTCCCTTACCCAAGTTCCACAATCGGTACATGGATGCAAGATGACTCTCCCGTTTCTCCTCTGACCATGTGTCAGTGTTTTCCATCTTGGTTTTCATCACATCAAGCATTTTCTTGTAGGCTTCTTCCACTAAAGCTTGACGCTCTGCATCACGCAAGTATTTTCTAAAAATCAAAATGTGAATTTATTTTCAGTTTAACGCATCATGAGTTTTTTCTGAAATTATCTTCAATGACTTAAGGGTTTTATGATACAGATACAGTATTAAAAAAAACAAACAAACATTGAGGAAGTGACGAGGTATTGCTCTAAATGTAAAGGAATCAAGGAATAATCAGCAGAAGTCTTCTGAAGCGCTATCTGCTTGACTGTGCTCTACATACTTTACAAGCAGTCCTAGACAAGCTTATTTCTTTGAAAGCCTTCTCAACTTCAGAGAAGCAAACAGAGCCGCAGCTATATTACCGGCATATCACTCCAGCACAATCAATAATAAGATAAAATTTATTTTAAAATATCCGCCATAAAGACAAAATGGAACAGTGAATTTTCAGGTTTAAACCCTTCTTCACACAACAATAAATAGTAAAAATGACAATGAAAACAAAAAATTTCAATAAATCTAGTATAATTGATAAGCTAAAATGGAAAACAGTTAACAAAAGATACCCAGATCTAAGTCTAGTGAAAAAGGAACACTCTAGCATATTGATATCTTCAGTTAACCAACAGACTACTAATCCTTATAGGGATAGAAGATGTGTTTAGAGAGTTTTTTTTGTCAAGAACTCAAATTAAACATGTGCAGATACAAAAGGGCTAGCCGTTCGAGTATTGTCATACTAACTAGACAATAATGTCTCAAAGGAGCAAAAAACATCACCACGGCTGCTTACTTTGTTGAGTCTGGATTTCTCTTCAACTGGTCTCGTACAAATTTCATCATTTCCAACTCTTCCAACTCACACAGCACTTCCAGAAGCAGTATCACTGACTGGAAGAGATGAGATGCAAAGCTTCCTGCCCTGTCTATGTCGTCATTTGGAATTTTCCACAAGCCCTGACATAAGGAAAAATGAAAATTGTCAATTGTAATGTCGCAATTAGAAATGAGTCCTACCTTATTACAAATGAGTCATATCTTAATCTTAAGCATTAAATAAAAAAAAAAAAATCAATGGAACCCTTAAAAGTATAGGAAAAGAATAGAGAGAACAACATTTCAATTCAATCAGCAATTTATCTAATATTTATTTATATCAATATTTATCAGTGAAGAATTCATTCAATATTCTGAATTTCAAAAATAGAAATAAGTCTCTGTTTACCTGGAAAAAATTGTTCAGCTTCCTGTCATAAAACAGTCCTGGTGCGGGCATATGGGATTGCTGTTGCCAGTCAGATCGCCCTAACAGAATGTCTCGGGCAAAGTTCAGATTCTAGGGTGGGAGAAAAAAGAAAAACAAACTAGTATCTTAGCCTCTTATACAACTTTCGTGATCATAAAGAAAAAAAAATTATATTCAAGTGCATTTATATATATTGAAGGGTTTGGCGACAAAATGTGATAAACACATTTTTTGATTATCTTTATCTATGTATAGATATTAAAATTGCGACGTTTGTCACGTTCTTTTTTAAATTATTTTCAGCCTGTATCCTGGATCTTTTTTAATCTCTAATCATAAAGAATCCAAAAAATTGCTTTTAAAAAGTTTTATCACAATTTGCATATTTTCACGTATATTTGCTTTTTTGCATCAGTCAAATGAACAATAAATGTACAATTATTTTTTCACTTAGATATCCATGCACTGCACATTTTGAATGGAAGAAGAAAAATTAGAGAAAAAAAAATCTTTCTAATCTTAAAATGTCATCCCCTAATGTCACTGTCAATAATGATCTCACCTTGTTGTTCCTGGACGAGTGATAGAATCGGGCCAGCCGATAGATTGCCTTGTAGTGAGAGGAAAATCTTGATGCACACAACTGGAGGCCTGCGATACATTTACGAGTTATCTCGGCCTCCAAAGCTGCCGGATCGGCTTGTGCATTATTAGCTTTCTGTTCATTGGCAATGGGGTCAGGTTTCTGTTCGTTGCTTGAAGAGGTCTTTTTCACGTCAGAGCTCTCATTTAGGTTTGAAGATTCTTGTACTTCTCCTCCTTTGCCCTCACATGTCTCTGAAATCTGACCTTTTCCTGGCCCCTTATCAATCAGAGCGTCGGATGATCCAACTACTCTTTTAGGCTGCTCCTGTTGATTTATATCCTCTCTATTATTTTTGTCCTCTTCTTTTTCCACCCTAAAAATGCTGGTGTCATCGACAGCACTTTCAAAACTATGCTTTGAATTTGATTGCTCTGCTTTAGTCCCTGTAATATTCTCTTTAGGTGCTTCTACGCATTTCTTCTCTTTATCTTCTTCCTCCCATTTCTCCTTGTCAGAAGTATCGGCTTGTACATTTTCAGTGGTTTCTTTTGAAGAGCTGGATTCTGACATTTGTTTACGTACCTCTGTCTTCTCTTTCTCCTCCATATCTTCCTGAATAGTTATCACAGTGCTTTCTTTCCCAGATGGTGACAGCCGTCCTGCCTTGATGCTGGATTCATCCTTTCTAGGATGACCCTCTTCCAATATTGACTGCTTCCTTTCATTTAAATCTAACTCACTGCTTTTTGATGGAACCTGCTCATTTTCTACATCCATTTCACAGCTATGTTCATCTTCTGACAACTGTCTAGGAGTGAAACCTTCACTGTATTGCTTGTGCAGACTTTTGACGGGCTCGGTGTTCTTCTCTGCCTCGGCTTTGGGGAGGTTCATGCTGCGTGGGGGGTCAGACATTTGATTTGGCATGTCTTCTCCCACACTGGAATGTTGGCTAGACTGCTGAGATTGAGAATCCATGATACTGCTGCCACTTGCTACGTGAGCCCCAGTTTGCACCAGTGATTCATCATTTTCCTCATCAACTTCCATGGCAACAATATCTGTATCCCTTTTTATTATGTCTCTTGAATCAAGCTTTGTCTCAAGCTTGTCGGGGATCAAATCTGGCTTATTTTCCGATATTTCCATGAGACCGTCCACGGACAAATCAGCAACACTGCTGCTGACACAGTCCATCAATCCTACATCAGGTTTCAGTAGGGTGGAAGATTTATTTTCCTCTGGTTTGCTAGGGTTGCTGTCATGTCCAGACTTGCCCTGAGAATTTCCCGTTTCTGAAGTTGAAGATGGATTTTCAGAAATTTCACTATTTGCTATGTCAGTTTTATCCATCCCTGCCGTCCCCATTTCTTTGTTGGCCTTGTCTTCTTCAATTTCAATTGTACCATGATCAGTTTGGCCGGGCTTGTGAGTATCATATGGGCCCTCCGTCTTTCCTGAACTTTGCTCATACGACTGAACCGTGTCAGACGTTGATTTTCCTATTTGTGGGGACAGCAAAACAGCGTCTTGTTGGGCACCCTTTCCTTGAGAAGGAATGCTTTCGACATCTGGGTTGTCAGATGACTGAGAATCACTTGTACTTTTGAAGTAAGAGTACTCATGATCCATGGGATTCCTGTGGTAGATGGGTTTGACTTTGGGCGGGGCAGGAGGGTGGGCTTTGACATTGGGGCTCTTGGAAGACCCTTGTGAGGAGAAGACATCATCTCTAGAGAAAAAAAAAAAGAAAAAGAAAAAAAAAAGGCAATTGTAAACACAACCAACAAACAATTACAACAAATTATCATGACTATACTAAGACCTGCCAACTAATCGAAAGATCTTTCCTTCTCAACCCAGGCATAAATAAAATTTGTTTTGCGAAAAAAGAAAAAAAAATCAACAATAAAAAATAGACCCACAAAAACCTTATGCAACAAACCTTTCTTCTTCTACTTGCTCTTTATGCTTTGGCTCACAGCTAGCAAATTTTCCCTTCGACACTTGGGTAAGAAATCCTTCAACGGAAGGCATGTCCTCAGCCGCTAAGGCCCCCGCTTGCAACAGCTTGAGCACCGAGGCGTGGATTCGATAGAACACTTCCAGAGCCTCCAAAGCAAGATGAGGTGGGGTGGTAGTGAACAAAATCCTCTTTGGGTACACAGCTCTCTCTTCATGGAGGCACTTGGCTGCCTTGAAAATGACACAGGAAACTAGTGATTACCGTAGAAAAATTCCACTTTGAATGGTGAAAAAAGATTTAAAAAAAGAAAAGAAAAAGGTATAATAAAATAGCTAGTCCCAGTGCTGATTTTTCAATCTTTTATTACTGGTAACACATACAAAAATGGGGATGACAGAAGTATTTTTAGAGGTAGAGAGTTGATAAATGAGTGATGAGGCCATCATACTTGATGTTTGTTTTAGATCTGGCACCTCCAGAAGGAGAGGGCAAGAAGAGGGGGAAGAGGCAGAAAAGAAGAGGGGGGAGAGGAGGAAAGGAAGAGGGGGAAGAGGAGGAAAAGAAGAGGAGGAAGTGGAAGAAAAGAAGAGGAGGAAGTGGAAGAGGAATAAGTACAGGTAGGTGAAGAAGAAAGAAGAGGAAAAGGAGGAGGAAAACTAGATACTGTAATATACAGAGGAACAATCAATAACATAAAAAGATTAACATAAATAATAAATGAACGATTAAAATCAAAGTATTAAATCACACAGTATGAATTGAGAATACAACGTGCAACCCACGTTTTGTACTTTCGTAAAATATATGAATGTGATGGAAAAATTCAGCGATCAGATAAAATGGCGTTTGCCCTGATTTGTATTCACATATCTATTACAAATAAAGAGTCATACTTTCATGTAGTGCTCCAAGAAAACAGAGGGTTTGCTCTTCTGCTTCTCCGCAATTTTCCCCAGCATGAAATAGACAAGCCAGTCATCACCTGATCCATCTCCTTCACAACCTTCGGCTTGATGAAAACTGTGGCCAGCGGACTGGAGCAAGGTCTCGTGGCGAACACGTGCTGTCTGAAAAACATTGACAGAAAGCTAGATCAGAATTCTCTTACTCAAAATAAGATACCATGTAAAACATACGTCGTCTGAAAAGCATCAACAAACAGCAAGCCGTAATATAACAAATACACTATAGACAATTCAAAAACTGATACTATCAAGATGTATTAACTAAGGAAAAAAAATTCTTTCGACAGACATGTATGAAAAATATCTCTATTTCTATATCATAGAGGATCATAATAAAACATTGTTGTAATCATATACAAAGAATAACATCCATGTAAAAAAAAAAAAAATCATAAAACGCTAAAATGTCCAAGCTTACTCTCAAAATTTCATCAGAAATGGCAAAAGTATTACACAGCTTGATTTGCCTCGATGCGTGGGAATGCTGTTGGTAAGACAAGAACCCGTACTCCATCCATAATTTGCGATTCTTGGACTCCAGTTCTACTGCCCGTTGAAAGCACCTGAGAGACTGACTCCACTTCTTTGGGGCGGGCAAATCCATCTTGATGTCAATCTGGGGACGGAGACATTAAATTGAGAACCAAGAAAAGTATTTGTCTCTTCTGAATTACCACTCCGCATGATCAAGTATGACAGACATTTGAATTATGACCACAGTAATTTTGCCAAGAAAACAAACTGCCTATCAAGAAATCTTTAATATGCCCTAGGACCTCCCACCTCTGACATGACATTGTGCAGTATCCAACCTACTGAGAGAAGTGGAAAAACCTAGGTGGCAACAAAAAAGCAAAATAACATGTGTGCAAAATAACACAAGTAAATGTATATGTCAGAACAGCTTGGATTTGAAATTTGGTTTCTGATGACGATATTTAACTTTACCAATCGGAATTAAAGTTTTAAAACTGACTGTATGAATTGAGAATACAATGCGTTGTTTTCTTCCATCCACAATAGGTTTTCTTTTTGCTACAACCAATTGCTATATACACGTTATGTCTGTGTATAAGAAAAACCACTAAATATAGTTGACTGGCAATCTGTGCACTTAAAATTTTTTATTCTTGTGCATTCCTTACCCCCACTCCCCTAGAAAGCCCTCACAAAAAACAACCCCCCGCCACCCCCGAAACAAAAACAACACAAAAAAAAAAATGCAAAAAAACCCAACTCAAATTTCATCCTTGAAAAAATACTCACAGCATTCAATTCCTGTTCTATTTGACTCATCTTGGCAAGGGCCATTCCGGCCCAGGAGTCCATTCTTGACGCGTTGATCACCAAGTCAAGCTGGTAGAATTTCACAGCCTTTTTGAACTCGTTGTTTTTGAAGTAGAAGTCAGCCAGCAGGTAGTACAGCAATTTCTGAATCTTGTATTGATCGACTTGAGAAGCTTTAGGCTGAGAGGAAGGAATGACCGTGGTCGTCCCCTCAATGAAGGAGGTCACAATTTCTAGATGAGATGCTGGCCATTAAAAAGATGAAAAAGCTTTAATACTTACATAAGATGCCTGTACTTACTTCTAGAGGTATATATACATTTTTCATAGTCCCTCTACTACCTTGTCTAATTCATTTTATCCTTCCGCATTTTTGTTCTAAAAGGAAATCAGTTCGCCCCTTATATTTTGATCGTGTCGATAGCTAAGATATTACCTATATCTTGTCTAATAAATTCAAATTTTTTGTAGTCCCAAGGAGTCATTACTTCTTTTCATCAAGTCTGTATGGTCTCATCACTCTTATTTACACTTTCACATAGATTTGTTTCTCCTTCAAGCACAAGTTCTGAGCATTTTACAATTATAAACACAGTTAATACAATACGAAAGTAAAAATAAATAGCTTGCTGGTTAATTAAACATTTGGAAATAATGGATCTGGTCTTGAAGACTTTGAGAGGATAATTATACTAAAACAATTATAAACAACACAATGGAAAAAAATCTCTAAAAGTTGTAAATCCAAACAGAATGGCTGAAGAATAAAGATCTGTTACCTGCTTTTCCCCTACCCCAACCCCCTCCCTCTTTTTTCCAAAGAGAGACTGTTAAATATGTTAATGTTTCACTCATTATAAGATTCCTTGCTGTTTTGTACTTTCTGGTTTAACCATGATGACTAAGTCTGAAAGATGAATGGGAACGGCTCTGACAATGCATAATAAAACCAAGCACTGACCTGGGTTGAGATTCTCTGGCACCAAATTGTAGATTCGACGCAGTAAGTGTTCCACGTCTGAAGAGATACTACTAGTTTTCTTACTGTCGAATTCGGGCATAGTGTTGTAAGAGAAATATGCAAAGAGAGGTCCTGATCTCTCCCAGGTAAGGCTGATTTGCTTGGCATTGTGATCACACAAATGTCTGAAATATGGTAAAAATGTGTTTGATTTAAGTTTGGAAGCAAAAAATTCAACAAATAAAACAAAATTAAGTATGAGTTGTTGTTTTGTGTTGTTGTTTTTTTGAGACAATAACTTCTACTTTGCAGTTTTCCAGTCTGTATATACAAGTAAGTAAGTAAATAAAATTTTGAGTAAATTTGGGAAAATTTGCATAAGAGCTCAGAGCACAGGATTTTTCACATTCAGAAGGCCATGGTTGGTGAAGGTGGGTCTTTGGACAAACTAACTTTGATTTTATCTTCTTTGCCGGATGATTGTATAGACATAGAACACATTGTTCGAATGGGACAACCAGTTCTTCACGGTCATCTTCATCCAGGGTATCCATTCGAGTAAGCAGCTGGCCCATCAAAAACAAAAGAAGACATCCATCGCCTTTGGTACACCTTCCATACCTTTTGAAAGAAACAAAGAGAGAAAATAATTCTTTTGATCAAATTTATTTCACTTTTACAAGTTGAGCAGACAGGAGAATGCACACATGTATAAAAATAAAATCTGAAACTCATGATTTAAAAAGAATCCCCTAATAAACAACAATCCCAAAATAAAATTTAAAACAATAAAGACATCCATCCCTAAAAAAACAAGCAATAAAAAAACAAAAAAATAAACAAAAAAAAAAAAAAAAAAAACCCAAAAAAAAAAAAGAAACCCAAAAAAAAAAAAAAAAAGCAAAAAAAACAAAAGAACACCCCCCCCCTCCCCAACACAAATAGACAAATACAACACAAAACAACAAAACAAAAACCAACAACAATCCCAACACTTAAAACAAAAAATCTTGCACAAACTAACAGAACTAAATTCAGGGATAATAGGGCTCAGCTTGAAGAAAGCATTGATTGTTACAGTTGAGTTGGAAAACTATGTAAAACCATCTACAATTTCAATCAAATGAAGAGCTCTACTCTGCGTTAAAGATCAATGAGAAAACTTTAAGTTTAAGTAAACCTACCTTCCCAGGTATTCATGGGCATCGAGCAACATTTGAAGCGAAGGGCTGTTTGTGAATTCATCATCCTCATTATCATCTTTCTCGCTTTTGAGTATATCTGATGTTTTGTCACCATTCACTTCCTCCTCATATTTCAGAATTCTGAGTGAAAGATGAAAAACATAAACAAAGACCCCAAATATTTACATTGGTGGCTGAAGAGAACTGTGTACTATAGCCTATAGTTATGGTTGAAAATGACTAGTATTCAGTGTTGTTTTGAATGAAATGCAATAGAGCTTTAGATGATCTCCACTGCTCTGTCTTTTCTATAGTTATAATATAATTGTAATACAGGCAGAATCAATAGCATAGAATCTGACAGACAAAAGGAAATAAAGACCTTATATAAAAGTACTAATTAACAAGGCTTCAACCACATTAAAATTTGTGGAGACTGTCAAACATGACTTATTTTTTACCTTATCCAACTGCAAAGATATTATAAAGCACTGGGAACAAACTAAAATTATCACAAAAGCCATTACCGGTAAAGAATTTTCCAGGGCAACAAGGAATCAATTGGCATATCCATGGAAGGATCCGATGCCTCAAGGTTCATCTCGATGACGGCAACCAGATGGTGGGCGAGTCTTACCAATTGTTTATGTTCCAAACTTGAAATCAGGACTGGCGTGTCATTCAATAGCCTGACAGAAATTAAAAGCATACAAGCAGTCTGAATAGGAATCAAACGTGTGTGTTTGTGTATATATTATAAATCTTTATTACTTAAAAAGTTGAGAAAATTTAAAGGATTATGATTTGCCAGAAAAATTAACCCAAAAACAATAACAAAATCATTTTTAAAAACTTGTTATATATATATATAAAAAATAGCATTTAACAAAATCATCAGGTTTATAAACATGCACATTCGTACACACTTGTCTCTCTGTATCTGTCTGTCCCTCTGTCAATCTCTCTCGCCCTCCCTCTCTCTCTCTCTTTCTCACTTTTTTGGCCACTTCATTGATTTCTCTTGAAACTTTATCATGACAAAGCTTCACCCAAAAACATTGATTATCATAAATAAAGGATATATGCATGAACCAAACAGAACAAAATGAACTCATCTCATCAAAAATCGACAACTACTCACCTTTCAAGTGTATCAAATGAAGAGATGAGCGATGCAGCCCATGCCTGCTTCAAATGAACATTCACAGTCTTTTTGTAGTGATTAAGGCAATCACCTATTGCAAACTGAGTCCACTTCAGGCATTCCTCTTTGGAACCCAATTTGTCCAGCGAGTCCAGAAGAAGCAGAAGTTGGGAAGGTCGTTCTTTCTGGGCAGCACACTCAGTTTTGGGTGGCTGTAGAAATGGAAAATGTAAAAAAGCCAGCAGTCATATTATTAGAACAAAGATTCAAATTCACGTTGAACATGGGATACTTAATTTTGATTTCAGTCCAAATTTTAGTAAAAAACTGCCACCACAAAAGATTATGTTACCGAAATACCACATGAAGAGGGAAAAGCTTAATTTAACGTATCTGTCATAAAAGAAATAATTTAGAGTGAATTATATTTATATCATAAACATAATATATTACATTGATAGTTTAGCTCTGTAATATTATCATCAACCCAGTGATTAATTTCTTTCCTTAGAATAAATACATGTTAACTTAATCTATACAAAATATACAAAAATCTACAGAGCAGTCAATAATGGACAACAAAAAGTCATCTTTAAGGTCAACTATTTTTCATTCACAAATTCAAATACAAGATCAGATATATACAAAATTAATATTGAGAGGAAATCAGGCGATCTGCTTTATTCCTATATTTTTAATCTCTTGAAAAATTAGGACTTGAGTGAAATAAAAAAAGTGCTGCTTTCAAATGCTCTTTGTCCTTCAGGTTTGAAGATAACCATGGCATCAGCTTTCATGGTTTTTCATATATTAAAGACATTCACATACCTTTTTAAAAATTGTCAATAAGTTGTCGACAACCCGAGCATAATTGCCCTGTTCGTACAATTTGCGAGTATTCTCTAGTCTCTCAAACCGGTGCAATGAATCCAATTCGTGCACTGCTGTTTCTGCGTTTATAACTTTATCTTCTGACATGTTTGGGAGAATGATGGACATTTCAAGCTCTGCAGAAGACAACGAATGGCAAGGAAAAATTAAATAAATGGAAGTGAATGCTTTTAGTTTACATAAATGGAAGTGAATGTTTTGAGTTTACATAAGTGTAAGAGAATGCTTTGATTTAAAATTAATATAAGTGAATGCTTTTAGTTTAAATAAATATAAATGAAGGAGACATCAGAAATTGTGGCCTCATTATTTTTAATGTGTATACAATAGAACACGGCTACAACGGGACTTCTTGTTCCAGAGGAAAAATCCCGTTGTAGGCGTGTTCCCGTTATAGAAATGCAATGAAGTAGAAGCCATTTTTTCTTCAGTCTTGTTGATCGTATCGTTACCATAGAACTACGTGTAGATCTGGACTAGATAAGTGAACCTAGAAGTAGAAGTGGATGCGCAAAGTATGAGTATGAGCGTCTACGATCGAGACCAAATTTTAATGTGTCGAAAACACTTCTTCTTTTACTTTTAAACAATGCTTTTCTCCTCATACCGCATCTCGACCAAAATAACAAGCTTTGTACGACTTTGATAGCGGTCTAGGAACACTGTCACTGTCAGCATGCTTCTAGCAGTTTCAAGTGGGCCCAACCAAGGCATCTCGAGAATAAAAATACATGTAAAGAGAATAAAGTGATGATGGGTAACGCCGTGATCAGTTATTACTACCCCTCCCTCCTCTCTCCCACTCGCCTGGGCCTAGCTGCCAACGGTGCACACAGCTGAAAGCCACCCCCACCCCCCTCTCCACACACACAAAACCCGGGCACAAAAAACGATACGCTGTGCTTACCGGTACCGGTACGGGGGATGGGGGGAGGGAAAATTATGTCACCTTGCTTCATTTCCCCCCTTAAAATAACGTCGCTCAATTGAATTTCTCCCGCTGTATCCATGTTGGGACCTTTGCTTGTCGGAACTAGTCCCGTTACATCCATGCATAGGGAATAGAGTTTACATAGAGAAAAAAACGGGGATTCCGGTAGGTTCCCGTTGTAGGGATGGTCCCGCTATAGCGGGTGCCATTGTAGTTGAGCACTACTGTATATGAGCGCTGATTCTACAATTGGGGAAGAGTAACACTCAACTGCGGTCGCCAAAATTGACTAATATAATTAAAGGTAACATTGTATAATTGTTATTCAAGTTATGTACTGTATGTTTCATTATATAACTTGTATATCATTGAAAGCCTACAAAGATTTACATCTATGTTTAATTGAACATTGATTACACCATCGCTTTTGAAAAATTGAGATGCGAGGAGAATTTGACTGCACTGGAAAATTTGGACATAGATGGACAAGACTTACAGGTAATCAAATACTTATACTGGGAACAGACTGCGGCAGTATGAAAAGATGGTGAAGACGGAGATGGGATAGACCTAAAACAGTGAGAAAACATAATTACTGGTTTTGGGCAAGAAACCAGAAATACCAAAATGCAAGATTCAGTCCCAAGATTGAGACAGGTTGAAGAAAAGTTCAAATATCTTGGCACACTGTGAGCATTGGATGGTAAATGTTTCCAAGAGGATAAGAAAAGAATCAGTCAGGCCAAAAGATGAGATGAGTCCTTACCAAACTTCATGCTCTTGTTAAAAGTGTGGGGAAAAAATACTTCAATGCCATATCGAGCCAATCCTTATACATTGTATACACATGAGAAATATTCAATCAAAACACCCCAAAGTACATAAAAGCAACTGAAATGTGGATCCTAAGCCATATGTTAGGGATTTCATCAACAGCAAGAAAGACAAAGGTGGTGCTAGAAGCTGCTGGAGTGAAGATGAAACAGGCGACAACACTAAGGAGGAGACGGGCAACGTTTGTATGACATGCTGGATGGCAATTGCAACTTGAACACTTGGTCACAACTGGAAACTTGATTAGCAGAAGAAACAGAGTGAGACAGAAGCACAAAGTTGTGGATAGTTTAGCATGCTAGATGAAAGAGCCCAAGATGATTGATGTCATCTGATGCTTGCGGTCAGAGGAAAGTGAAAAGCTATGGTCGACCGTGCCTGCTGGCATAGAAGTTCATGGTGATTATGATTTCTATCATCTTCTTCCATTTTCTTTATTATTATGCAAATGACAATAAGTTTTCTTTTCCTTTCCCCTTTTTTAATTTTCATACGGATGATTTGTTAATTTGAATTTTGAAAAAAAAAAAAAGAAAAGAAAAAAGGAACATGCCTAAGAATGTAAAACATTTGAATATTATCAACGAAAAGCAGCAAGTTAACTGTAAGTAGTAAATTAACATATATGCCATTTCTGAGTTACCTTTTCCTTCCTTGGTCATTTCCAGAATCATTTGAAAACAGTCAATAGCATCAAAGATTTCACCAAGAATTTGGTGTTGTTTGGCTTTCATCCAGTAAAATCTGTAAATTGTCTCCTTCGGAATACAATCTGCAAAAAGTAAATGGACAAATAACGTTGTACAGAAAAAAAAAAACAATCTAAAGCCCGAAAAAACACCTTTTTGTTTTGTTTAAGCATGAATATGAATGCAACCATCAGCCTAAATTATCATCAAGATCAAACATTTCCTTTATTTCCTTTTCTTATGACAAAGTCCCCTTTACTCTAAATTTCTGCCACTTACTGTTCATAAGTTAAGTAAAAGTCCGAAGCAAAAAAACCCAAAAATAAACTACAAGGAAACAAAACAAAGTAACCCTGCTAAATAACCAATACCGATGTTACATACTCAATCATAAATGTGTTATTACTTGCATTATTTTTCAGCAGATAGGACAGACAATAATTTGGAGCACAAAACCACTCAACTTACCAATGTCGGAGCAACATCTTGTCGTCAGATACAAAAACTCCACATCTCTGTCATAATGTTTTCCTAGCAAGGTGCCAATGTGACTCCTCTCTTCTTCTTCATCAGACTTTGAAGCTGACGAGGCCAAGGTCTTGGATGCTTTGAAAGAACGGGCCTTGTCCACCACTAACTCACAGTGGGTTAAGACAATTCTAGCATGCTTGGGGAGGACATCCGAATCTAAGTTATCCAGTCCCTCAAACAACGAGGGAAGGGAGAGGTGATTTCTGAGGCGATTGTAAACATCGATGTAAGCATCAGCAACACCTTCCATCCAAAGGTAGTCAATCTTGTTAGTGAGATGCAGAAGGAATTTATACATGATATCGACCAGTCCATGCCGTTTGAAGCATTCTGTGATGAGACTCTTTACGTCTTTTTCTTCTGTCTCGGCTAGAGATTTCACAGTGGACATGTCTATATCGGAAGTCCACTTATTAATATTTGCTTTATCTGGATCCTTTTCATTTGTGAAATAAGCAGTGTCACTTTCTGGTTCTGGATTCTGTCTCAAAGAAGGGGGAAAATGTTTCTTAACCAATAATCTGTAGTCGACAGTTGGCTTTTCTTTCTTGCTACGACCAGAACGATTTCGCGTGGACCGTCTTTTATAGGGATTCGCCCAATCCTGATCATCTAATTCAAAAACCTTCCTTTTTGGACCTCGCTTGGAAGCACCTGAAATTAGAATGAGTCAGACTTAAAGTGAAGGGTCTCTATATAAAAGTATAAAAAGTTCAAAACACAAATGTTAGTAGCTCAATTACAATTTGCCTCTGATAAAAAAGTCATTAAATTTGTCTTAGAACTGGTGATCATTAACACATTTCATGGTTAGCTATGATTGTTATATCATGAAATGTGAAAAAAAGAGTGCTTTTTTTTTTTTTTATATCAAAGTTATGGACGAACAATTTTAGCACATTTAAGGTGACTACAAAAGATTACCCTAAAAAAAAACAAAAAAAAAAAACAAACCCAAAAAACAACAACCAAAAACCCATTAAGAATTGCCCTGATAGGCTGTGAGAAGCTAAAAAATAAAAGTAAAAGGCAAAGAAGATATCGCTCATCATCTCAAGCCTAAAAATGCTCAGAAGAATAGTTACTTACCTGCAGAACGAGAAGAACTCGGTGACACAGATGGTGCAGTCTCTTTGCCTGGTGATGATTTATTCGGTGACGTAGTGTTGGTAGTCTTAGAGCTTGACAAGGGGGTTTCTATCAAAGACTTGAGCTTAGCCTGAAATGAAGTTCCACTTTTTACCTGGCCGCTCTTTTCCACCAAATCCACACCAAGAGCGCTCTGACCGATCATCTCTGAACCGGGGAAGATGTGAGGGAAAAGATACGGATGTTGATCGCTTTTGGATGGTGATGTTTGAATGTCTTGTTGATGAGAAGCATGACCTCGTTTCCTGGACAAGGGAGATGACATGGCGAGTGATGAAGGCAAAAAGTGAGCCGCACTAGAACTTGGGAGAGAAAAGTTTGAATCTAGAAGGTTGCAGCCGAGCAGCCTTGACTGCAAGTAAGAAGGGGAGGTTGAGGGAATGAGGGGATATTTTGAGGTGGGCGACAGAGGGGGATAGAGACTTGCCATCATTGAAGCGGAATACGGGGCGAAGCTGTAGTCCTGCTGATGGGACAATAAAGGATAGGGGGGAAGGACAGGAGCCACCGTGTGACTTCTAGGTGGTGGAGAAAGGAGAAAAGAAGGGGAAAACATTGAAGAAGGTGTCTGTAACCTATCTCTTCCGAAAAACAGACTGCTACTTGCATTTGTTACTGGAGGGGAGATAAGGGGATGCACTGAAGTTTGATGTGCGCTATGAAAATATCCAAGACTCGATAGGTGGGGGTTTGAAGACAGGTTGGCTAGATTGTAAGGCAGGGACTGACCACTTGACTCTCGTGAAGACGGCTCGCGGTCTGCTGAGGCACTCGCTTCCATAGCTGAGAGGGAATTGAGGTAACGTTCAGGAATATTCAGAAGTGCTAGACGTTTCCGAGAAGAGGCAGCGCTGCCACCACTGGGTCCAGAGAGGGCACTGCCATGGGAATCCAAAGAGACAGCAGTTTTAGCACCAATGCTGCCGTGGGTGGGGGACTTCTTGGAAACCATGGAAGATGCAGGAGGAGACATAACGCTTTGTGGATTGTGTGGCAATGTAAATGAATCTGAGCTGGCCGCTGTTTGCCTTTGACAAGTAGCTGGAGACTGGAGATCGATGTGCGTTGTACTAGGTGAGACAAGATGAGAGACTGACGGTGCTTGTTTTTTGCTCAAACCCACTCCTAATTGAACCTTCACTACTTCCTCAATGAATTCTCCAGCACTTTTTTGTGGGGATAATTGAGGCAAAGATGAGGGTTTAATGGCACTTAGAGTGACTGTTGAACTGATTTTCTCATTATCGTGCACTGTGTGTCCTTGAGATTCACTTCTCGATCGAGGAGCTGAAGTATTTAGGGTATCGCTAGATATGGATGTACTAAGTTCAACCCTCCGTACTTCTCTTTCTGAGCCGAGAATCTTAGCGGGCTCTGAAATCGAACGTTGATATTTCTGTTCATGGAGAGAGGCTTGTTTCCTGTTGACTTCATGTGTCATATCGTCATTACTTTTGGAACAAGTAGAGGAAGTACCTGTATGTGACTGCGGGATATTTTTTCTGATTGTTTCACTCAGTATATTGTGGTAAAATGTTGCCGATGAGGGATATTCACGAGAAGATGACAACAGACTTGATGTTATAGGCGAGGGTATTGACTGGGGAAAAGATGTCTGACAGACAGACAAATCAACAGTTATTGGACTTTGAACGTCAAGAACGTCTGCCGAAGACGAGCCAGAATGAACTTTTGACAGGTTTTTGGTCTCCAACCCAGATGATGGTTTTGATACAGATAAACTATCACTATCAACGACAGGTGGGTCTTGCATAGATGATGAATCCTGAGAAGATTGGCAGCTGGTCTTGACAGCTTTTTCAGCACTCTCAGTGGTCACCTGCTTTTCTCCAGTTACCGATTCCTCATTTAGATTCTGAGATGGCTTGTTATTAGTGTTGAGTGATTTCTCTTCAGGCCCACTTGAAGTTTGTGGTATAATTCTTCCTGGTGATTTTGATACAGGGAAAAAATTGTCCGCCGACTTTCCTTGTGGCTGGATGACATCGGCATTTACTTTCTGTGATGGGCTGATAGCCGTGACGTCATCATTCTGTTTGTCACTACCTGATTCATCTGGCTTGTTTATTTTGCTACCATCAATGAAGCTATTGGGCTCGACATTCTCAGCAGTGCTACTTTCTTTCCTTTCATACTCCATGTCTATGACCGATGACAAAACATTATCTAGTGATTTGGCATCTGCAAGAGCAAGTTCCTCCTCTCCTGCTTTTAGAAGCAGATCGGGTTTGAGATCCATCTTTCTTAAATCAGAAAGATTGATATCAAGATCCATATCGACGTCTCCCAGTAAAGGGAGATCTATATCAGTCCCAGCTGCCATGTCTTCAAGAGAGCATTCCCCTTGCTCTTGGAGAGTAATCAGCCTTGGTCTCTTCAATTCAGGTGTATCTTCACCACTACTAGGCAATTTTCCCTTTTGATCACTTGGGCTACTCACTCGATCGCATGAAAGTGTTTCACCGTGCAATCTCTTGACCAGTGCATTCTCTTTTGCCTCATCACCGACGGACAAATTACCTGGAATGATTCTACTCTGATTATTTTGCTCACTCGCCTTTTGAAATGCATTCATTTCATCAGGGGCGTTTGAAGGCTTTTGAGAAAGGGTTGTAAGCTTAAGTTTGCCAGACGTCCTTTTCTCAGCTGTGTTTTTCTGTTTCTGTTCTGTCTCTTTGGAGACTGCCTCTGAGCTTTGACCAAGAAAAACAGATGGATCCAAAAAATAGTAGTCTCGAAGATCCATTTCTAAAGATAAACTCTGTAAAGGAAAACAGAAGAGAATGTTTTGCGTCGTTTAATTCTTTCACATACAGAAATGGATATGGTGGAATTATCAAAGGTTGACCAGGTGGCCCATTAAAACCATTCTAAAACAACTGCAAGAATCTGATAGTGTCATTATAAAACAACTATAAGAATCTGATAGTGTCATTATAAAACAACTATAAGAATCTGATAGTGTCATTATAAAA
>JBCJKE010298568.1:0-16301 GCA_039654525.1 Melibe bucephala | reverse complement strand
TTTCAGCTTCAACTACCCCCCCCCCCCCCCCCGCGCGCTTAGTCGGCGTCGACTGTACATTAAATGATTCTACTTTTACTTATGCATTCGGGTGGTCCGTACATTCAAAAAATAAAACGGTTAGGTGTGTGTGTTTTGTTTATTTTTAGTTTTGACGACATATGCGGAATAACTTAAAACATGCGGAAGACAAATTATGCTATCGCATAAATGCGGGTGTAGTGGCATTTCCTGGAGCTTGTACTGTACTCGTATCATTCATTCATTATTAACGGGCAGAGATACTATGACTCAGACGACAGAACAAATTTGAATCATTTACTAGGATTAGGATAGATCACAATGTTGCTCTCTCGACCTCAACATAATATAAAGGACGCCATGCCAACCTCCTCCCAAGTAACGAGCTTATTCATTTTTGATATTGATATTGGCGGTGTCGACTGTATTTAAAACTTATCTAATACAGGACACCGTACTCATTGACTCATAATGCGCTGTTTCACACTAGTACTAGTACCAGAATTTACATACATGTAGATTTAGACAAAATGTGCAATTAATTGTACACTAACATTAGTATTCATATTCACAGACTCGTAGACACAATGTGCAGTTGCACACTAATTACTAATACAATACTAGTATTCTAAGACACACTGCTCTAGTATTTACATGAATGATAGTAATGATACATTTGTCATGGATCTTGACAAAAATTTGCAGTTGCACACTCTATTGTTATTATTAGTACATTAAATTAGTTTTCATATTTGTACATTATACACATGTAGTAATATAGATCTAGACACAATGTGTGCAGTTGCACACTCGAACATTCACAGACATACAATTAAAATTCACACACATACATGTAATAATTATAATAATATGTATACATGTAGGCTATATACACATATAAATATACGTACATATACACATACAATGCAACATATATTTGCCGAACATGCGTTCGTCGAATTCACAGATTCCACAAACAAGCTGCATTCACCGAATATATTCCTTTACATTCCTTACATTTTTTTCACGCATTAGTTGAACCTTTTCACAGATTCCTCGAACTTTCCGCCTGTTTCTCAATCAATGGAAGCATGTTTCTCCGTCTTAGTCGTCCTATGAACCCATGACTAAAAAAAAAGCCCACATCCTGCTGATAGAATATAGTAATACAAGGCCTACTACTTCTAATAGTAGCATCCGAACACAGCCCTGACCTGTCACAGACTATCCATTGGTGTTTGGTGACTAAATATAATACAGCCCACGCTACGCTAACGCATGGTAGATCTATGCCTACGATAGTACACTAGTGCATAGCACGTGCGGAAGCCTAGCTGTATCCCGTTATTATTAGATAGATCTACTGTTCCCCAATCCTCAATACCGGTAGCTCAACAGGAAAATGGCAGAGAAAGGAAAATTAACTGCTCTTTTTAGTCTTACTTTCGAAATTCAAAAAATAAAACAATGCAAACAAACAAAAGCCCTGGCTGTAGTAATAGCTGATACACAAGGGACATAAATACAATATAATTAAATTACCGCACTATTACTATACTGCTAAATTTTTCACGGATTCCTCAAACTATTTCTGTTGTCCCAACAAGTTATATATATATATATATATATTATATATAATGTCCAGTTACACACTAGTTTTCACAGGCACATAACCATATATATACATATATCATGTATAAACAATGTCCAGTTGCACACTCTAGAACATAGATGGGTATTCATATACTATAGCATTCCTTCAAACATGCAATCTTACTCTTACTAGTCTTACAGATTTTTTGCTACATGTACATTAAACCATGTGCCGGTAACTTATAAAGTTAAAGCATCAAAACCTAAGCATGCGATGGGCAACTGTACAAAAGTAAAAGCAAGGTCAGTAAACACTGTCATTAATTAAAAGAAAAACAGAAACCAAGAACAAGCATACCAATAAGATATAATAATAAAAATCAGACGAATGTTATGTCTGCTTAACAGAACGTTTTATTTCTTTAGTAAGGCTTGCAAACGAGCAAGCCTGAATTCAGAGCCGAGGACCATTTATTTTCTTCCCCTAAAATACGTTCATGAAGCCCTGGCACAGCATCATGAATGGTGGTGTCAAGAGAGACAAGCTCTCAGCACTGAGCATCCGCCTGAAACAGAAAATTGCCAAAATTAAAACTGATTCATTTTGAGGGTGGCAGAAGAAGAAAAGTAAGATAAGATTAGTAACAGTAAAAGAAGGGAATGAAAAAAGATAGAAAATGAGTATAAGGAAAGGCAAAAATGATTTGCTACTTGGAAACAGAATAAGATTTGACTGCCATAGGAGAAAATCAAAATTTAAAAGAAGATGGGGATATGCCAAAGTTTGAGAATAAGAATGATTTCAAATATGCTTGTTAAATTTTAGCTCTTTGGGAAAAAAACAAACAAAATACCCCCCCCCCCCTCCCCCCCAAACAAAATAAAAGACAGCAGCTATAATAATGTAGCATATCTCAAGAAATTCAATCTACAATTATCAAATCGTATTGACAGTTGCAAACCAATTTTGTTAGGTGTTATGCTTTCCTTTCTTCATTTATAATATCTAACCAGCATGCCAAATTACAGCTTAACTTCAATTTAGGTCTTTAGTCAACCGAAGCATTACACATTTTATATATTGCAATGTACATTAAATAATTTAGTTAAGTTTAAAACGTGTCAAGTTAAAGAAATCCAATTTTAAGAATAGCTAGTTAATTTTATACATTTAAGTGATTTTACCAGAAAAATAATACATTTATGAAAAGGCATTTTGTCTATTTTTGTTTTTTGATTATTTGTAGAGATATGTATTTCTAAATAAAAATTATTTCAATGGCATTAAAAACATCTTTTTTTTGTATATAATTAGCTGTTTCAATGTTGAAAAATGCCTGCTTAGATCTCAAGTAATATTTGCCCATGTGACCAGAGTTTGTATTAATTTCTGAGTATTCGTTTAAAGGTTATCACACATAGAAGTAATCAAAATGCCTTTTCTTTAGCAAATATGTATTAAGTAAATATGCATTATTGACAAAAAAAGATTACCTGTTATTTTTATATTTTAGCTTTTTCTAAGGGGTGCAAACCCTCTGAGCTAAAAGCCAAGAGTGGTGGATGCCGGATTAAATCCCTGTGTTTGATTATCAGTTTCAGCTTGTCTGGTCGATTCACAGCAGCAATAATCTTTAGCATGACAGCAATTGAGTGTTTTTTGGGAGGGGAAATTATTTGTTTTCATCTTTCTATACCATGTATGCGTAAATACCATTTATTTAACTAACGCCACAATTTCTGCATCTTAATCTTTTATCAAAAGGGAATGTGTCACATTGTCAACTCTTGTTCTAGTTTTTCTATGTACCTATTTTTATAAGGCAAGACCATGACTGCCCATTGATGCATGCTTATTACTTGCAGTTGCACAACCACCATGAAGGCTTAAGAATATTACTTTTATTTTCAAAGAAAATGATTTCAATATTAGAACTACTTTTTCTTTTCTTCTCACAATTCTTGAAATGAGGCTTTGTGTTGACACTGTAAAGCATTTAGCATTTACGCATTAGACAAACTATTTTGATGGATTTGCATTATTTCATGAATTGCTTTTCCTGAAATATCAAGAGTTTTTATTAGATGTTTTGTAAAAAAATTAACTGAAAAAGTTCAACAAGTTTTACCATGATTATAACTAAAACACCGCCGAACAGTTTTCTTAGCTATCTGAGATCTTGACAAAGAACCCATTTTCCAACTGGGCAGAGGGAATTAATGAGAATTATGACATAATGATCCATGGTAAGCTACCCTCCCCTGTTTGCTTTTTGGTTTCTTTCCCAATAAAACCCCCATTTCTGGTGCAAAAATGGTCATTACATCATTATACTGTATTTGATCATCAACAGATTGTACTGCACATAACAATTTGGGATATACATGTATATATATTTGTGGGGAAGGGAAAAATTGAGGAGGTGCCAAGTTTCCTTGTAGACCTACTCATTTAACGGTTTGGTTTGGTTTAGTCTGGGAAACCCCCTCAAAAACTGAACGTGGATACTCACAAGCACTGTGGTTCACTACTCTTTTAAAAAATTGAAAGTGAAAATTGGCACCTCAAAATTATAAGGACTTGTAACACTACTGGTTTTACATCAATAACAATTTTGATGAATAAAATGAGACAAAGAATTTTTTCTTGGATTTGGTTGAAGAGCAAAAAATACTTTAATTATTTTTCCACAATAGTTTTACAACAAATAAAAATGCCTACATGGCTTGAACATTGACATTATTTCATTTTCATCTATGAAAATACAATGAGTTAATAACATGCATTATTATGTTATCAATCGACCCTATCCTCTTTCATTTGGTGGATTAAAATGCATTGACAAAACAATACGAGATTAACTGGTTTAAAACTACTTATGTTTTACACTTGCCCTTCTGAATTAAAATTTTAAAAACATTTACATCAATTATATTCCTAGCTTCTTAAAAGTTTTAAGAGGCATATATCAAGGTTAGACATTTACTTCAATAATTTTTTTCTCATGATCTCAAAATAAAATAACTGTTCATTTTAAAAATACACCTAACACGTATTATCTTCAAATTTTAAATGGGGGGCAAGCCCAAAGAATGTTGGCAGTATGAATTGAGAGACCACAGAGGAAAAAATAAAGGTAAGCTGTACATAAGCTGGTGGTGGTTAAGAACAAACCAAAATACCTCTCGTCGCCATTGTCCAGCATAACAGGCAAAAACGCTGCCAAAGCTGGTAGATGATGAGAGAATAAGGTTTGAGCACCATTCCACAGATCTTTCTCAGTAGCCTCCACCTCCACTGGATGGTCTTGAGTAGGGATGTTGCCGCGACTGGCCCCGTGTCGCACCTCCCCTACTAGAGGTTTGTGTCTTACCATTTCCATTGCCCCAGCTTTCCCCACCTGGAAAAACAACAAAGAACATTGCAAATATAAATGACAAATACATTTAAATGAGAAGTGCACTCACCCAATGAAACAAGTTACATGTATATAAAAAAAACAAAACGGAGACAAACACCATGAAACACATCGTTTACTATTGCCTAACATGTGACTGGTATAGGTTAGTTGCCTGGTTGGATCAATTATTTTATAGGAATTTTCACAGTAAGGCAACACCAATCGACCCGTCCACTCGAAAATCCTGTGTACTTTTCAAACTGTAAAATCATAGCAGGTCGTCCAGTTATTTTTGGGATCTTTTATAGATCTAATAATGATTTTATAACACTCAAACAAGGACTTTTTAAAATAAAATGCTTCATTTTGATGAATCATGTGAAATTATGAAAGCAAAATTTTTTTTCTGCAGATGCTAAAATTTTACGTTTTCAATTTTTTTCTTTCAAAAGGTTTTAAGATATTTTAATTGAAAATATGCCCCCTGTCACATCAGCTGTGTAAGTGTCATTAATGTACGGTAGAATCCTGTTATAACGAGGAGGGAACTGGCACGAAAAAGACGTTATAGCAGGTTTCTCGTTATAAGGGATCCAGTGATAAATTCAAGGGAAATAATAAAGCAGGCCTAATCATGAATTTGGTGTTCATTTATTTCTTTTTGATATCAAAAGTTGATTCGGAGGCCATCATAAAAATCAAATCAGGTTTGTTTTGTCTTTTTCTCTGGCACTAGCAATATTGACAGCTCTACTTTGTGTAGATTTGAATTTGTCTTAGACAGCCAACAATGTATCTGATTGGTTGTATATTTTACCAGTGATTTCCTTGAGAGGAAAATGTGTTTGGACCTAGACCTAAGCTAACTACCCTGCTATGTTGTTCCCCTGCATCTACACCATGGCCTTGGCACATATGCGGTCCGTATGCTTACCCTTGTGTACACGGTCACAGCACTGACTGTGAGCTCTCCATCTCCACATCGGAGAAGTGAGAGTGAGAGGCAAGGTTGGCACGCCATGCATGCTGCTTGTCTGCGTTTGCAACAACCCCCCCCCCTTTTGAGTCACTGTTGTCATGCGTGGGCTCTCCCTTTCTTAACTTTTCTGTTATTCGCTAAGCCTAGATAACCAAGGTTCTCGGCGACGTCTTATTCATTGGCCTATTACAGTGTATAATACTATGCCCCGTGCTCAGCCACAGCAGTATTCCGCTATAACCGACTCGGGTGTCTGTCTGATTGCGCTATAGCAGTATTTTATTTACAAAGATAAAGAAGGAAAAAAACCCGGGGTTTTAGAATAATGCCTTTATAACCGACTTCTCGTTATTTCAGGACTCGTTATAAGTGGATTCTACTGTATGGCCATTTGTTATTTTTTTGGCGATTTTTAAAAATTGCCTCAAAATGTCCAGACTCTTAATGGTTGTAAATCTAAAATTAGCTCAGACCTAACTGAATTAAATTTGAGTTTCAGTTCAGTGTCTTCGTTGTATTTTACATTGATTAAAAGCTAGATTTATTCCATAATTTAAATGTATTGGGTAAATATCAATGCAAATTACTATCTTAACATTTCAAGATAGCAATGTAAATGTTTCAGCATCTGAAACCTGTAACTTTTGTTTATACTCGATTATTGAAGTGGCAATACTAACTAGCCTTTAATTGCTTGACAAGTGTTTGACGAGTCACACCTTGTTACTTGCTTTGTTCATTGAAACATATGACTGAAATTTTTCGTATCTACTTTGGTTGAACAAAAAACATGAAGATACCTAAATATGCATATTAGTATTTGTTATTTCTTTATTCTAACTTGTTTTTCACTTTTCAAAAAACAAAAACAAAAATTTTCCTTTTGCACGCAATTCACTGGGTTATTCTGTTAAACAAGGGTGCTTAATGACATGGAAAAGGGAGACAGAAGCAGAGATGAAAAAAACAGAACAAAAAAAGATATGGGTCCTGCTGGGAAGAAGAGCCCAAGACAGGAGAGAGTGGAAAGTCTTTGTTGATGGCCTGTGCTCCATGCTGAGAGGCAGAATGAATGTTAATTCCACATCTCATTTATATCACTGAACATGCTAGTTCAAGAATAACTTTTCCTGGTGATGGAATTCATTATTTCGTTCCAACCTGGTTCGTGCAAGGTATTGCTATTGGCCACTTGTAATTTATTATGGTTTTCTTCCCAAAGTCTAAGCCTGAGAGGTTATGGTAACTTTCTCGTTCAGAAAATGACTATTTACTTTTCTTGCAGATGTTCTGTAGTCCATTAGAACGGCACGCTCTAAGTAGCTAATGTCAGGTTGTAATGAAATTGTGTACACCATTGATAGGTCCAAATATTTGCATATCACTTGGTATAAAGCAGGAAAAAGCTCAGCTGATTCAAAGCTACAATGAGTTATTAAAAGGGCGAGGCCAAAGAAAATGATGAAGGTCTTAGCAAGACTAGGATCATAATTCCCTGTTGTCAAGTTTGAGAAAAAGCACTGCAGTCAATTCTCAATTTCCTAGAATAGTCTCAAATTTGCAACTACAAAATAAGAAAATAATTCACTTCAAAATGTGTCAATTTAGGGGTATGTTTTTTTTTTTTTGTATAATAAATAAATACGGCACGGCAAGACTTGCGGCATAGTGTTTAGTCAACAACCTCTTAGAAATCTCCTCCTCTAGGAGGAGGGGTGTGTGCTGCGCCTGCGTCCACATCACCATCCCTTTCTATTTGTGTGCAGAGGGCCTTTTTAATTTTAATATGTGCGCGTCGTGTGGCTCGCATCGGTCCGAAGCTTTGTTAGTGCAAGAAAAAGGGGGAAAACTCGGAAAAAGTTAATGTGAAGCACCGGTTTCGGTTCGTGTAAACAAGATTTACTAAAATTTGAGTTCGTGTTATAGAACGTTGCATTAGTTGAAAAAAGAAGAAAAAAAATCGGGGATTTTCTTCAGTTCGTGTTAAATGAATTCCACTGTATATAGTAATCCAAAATGATATTATTTTTTTATGTTATGGATAGGTTTGTATGGGTACATAGGGATTTTATAGGTCTTTCAAAAATTGTTTGACATCCCAGAAACGTGCAGTCTACAAACGTTGAGTCTTTCACAATATGACATCCATTTTAATACTTCTGCCACAGAATTTGCTATAACTATTGAAGATACAGACAGGTTATAATGCAATGTGCCTAATTCCTACATTGGTTCCGAAAATAACATAACAGATCATGCTGTGAAGCGATACAAGTGGTATGCAAACCAAATGTTGCAAACACACATTATACAAATGTCAATTTGTATGACTTAAATTCACATTAGCTTGTAAATTAAACTAGCACAGGTTAATTCATGCAAAAATTAGATAGTAATAAAAGGATTCATCTTCAAGGACAATTTTATCGACTACTGAATTAAATAATAAAAAGCCCCCTTTTGGAGTAAGTCATCTTGAGAAAGAATTTTGTCCAAAAATTACATTACTTTTAAATTGAGTAATAAATTCCTTACTGTAATCTTTGACATGTAACCTGTCTCTGTGATGAAGATGAAATTTTGTTATTATTGGTAACTTTAAATTATTTGTTCTATGAATCCAACAAATGGATACATTAAATTGAGACTAGAGCAACTACTTTCAACAAAAATCTTAAACGAAATCTCACCAGGAAACAATTGCAAGGATCCCACTAAAACACAGCATCAAGGCACTGTTTACAACATGTAATTTTAGCCAGCATTCAATGCAAAAAAGTGACCAGAAAAGGTTCAGACAGAAGAACCGCAAGATTCCAAGAAGCTAGATATCCTGTTCTAGTCAGAAAACGGCATTCCTGGCAGTGAAAATTCAAATCTATTAAAGAAACAAGAAAGAGTGAGCAATGTCTTACCATAGCCACCATAACCACCAGAATAAGAATCATAGCCTGTGCCACTGCTTGAACCATGACCATAGTCATAATATTGTGAATCCACCCTGTCAGAGAGAAAAAACGAAAGAGAGAAACAAAAGCCATGAAAAAGATTGCATAATACCACCTATCATCACATGGGTGAACAAAATTTGACCTGAAATCTAAAATACAGCCTCTCAAAACAGAGAAAAAGAAACCATAAATATGGCTGACTATGGTGAAACTTAAGTAATTATTTCTGACAGAAAGTCTTAAGTGGACACGAAACATCTAGACAATGACAGGTCCAAACAAAGCATGTTGAGCAAAAGGAAAGTTGAAAGAATGAACGAAATAAATGATGATACCTTGTACAGTGGTGTCCACTCAAAGTCAACAGTGCCAATTTCTGGTTAAAAGGAACGCACTCCATGGAAGTTTTCTCTTTAATATTATACATCTCCATGTAACACCTCTTCTTCATTACATATTCTTCCTGAAGGTAGCCTCCCAAACAGCTGCCGGATACATATTCTTGTCCTGTACAGTTCTTCCACATTCTGAACTTCGCATTTCATAGACTGGCATGTCACCATCGTCTGCTGAGACTGCCTCATCCTATTTTCACTCCCACCATGCCTTCTTACAATAGCTTATCTAAGGTGTCATATCTTTTCATGTCACCAAAGTAAGACACTTCCCTGCTTTCTGATTAATTTTAACAACTAGGGTCAATGATGGTTAACCTTTCTTTAATGCTAATGTTTGTTCTTTCTGCTATCCATTTTTTCCCTATTACATTTCATCTCAATAGCATTGATTTAATTTTTTGCCTTGTTATTGACCATCCATATATGTAGCTGTTCAGGATTTTCAATTTGGCTTTAACTGTTCCAAATTATGGATATTTTATTGGCTGCTTCCATTTTGTCAATCGCCTTGATCTTTTTGTCTTTTTCGCATTTTCCCTATACATACTGTGGTGTGTGGTTTCACAGCCTGCTTTAGTAAGTCCAACAGAGGATACAGAGAGCAGGATTGCATCATCAGTATATTCCATCCATCCATAACTCATAGCTCCTTGAGGGAGTATAAGGCGCCAACAAATTGTCTCCATTCAGGTCTATCTTGGGCAATCATCTTCAGCTCGTTCCATGACTTTCATATTTCTGTTCTCTATTCCTCAACTCTTCTTCTCCATGTTCCAGCCGATCTTCCTTTCTTTCTCATGCCTTGAGGTGTCCGTGTTTTGGCCAGGTTTGGGTGTCTTTTTTTGTCCATTCTAAGGACATGGCCTATCCACTCCATCGTCTACTCAACACTTCTCAGATATAATGCTGTTAATGCCCATTCTTGCTGCAACCTCTTTATTTGATACTTAATCATCCCAATTGATGCGAAGTATTCTTCTTAGGCATTGACATTCAAACCCTCTTAGTTTACTCTCTACTTCAGCATATTGCACGACTGTAATGAGCCTGCCATTTATCAGTGGAACTTCAAATTCCATTTGCTTTTCTTTCTCTCATGATTGATTCTACTAACATGCCGAATATCGAAGATGATAATATACATCCTTGCCTCACCCTACGCTTGACAAGGAACCAATCAGTAAGTGTTCTAGACACACAGATGCTAAATGTTTTTGATACAGACTTATGAGACCGATTATTTAGTAGCGGCAGTTTATCTCCTATGGTGTCTCTTTCATCCTTTTATGATTCTCACTGTCAAATGCTTTGTTATAGTCAATGAAATATGTAGTTGGACATTTGCTTCAATTTTTCTAGAGACATACAGACATAAACTTGCCACGCTAACATTAAATAGACATCAATCAAGTGAGGAACAGAATCTATATCTAGTTTCTTTTCAAATTTGAAATCAAACGATTTATCAACCTCTATGTGTACTTTACCTTATGCATCCCTCTTTCAACCGTTTCCTTTAAAAACTAATAATCTTATTTGCGACTGACTATGCAAGAATTAACCTTAGCATCTACAAAATTTCTTTGCTCCATAGGTGTTGACTTAAACCCTAGATGTTGACTAAAAGCAGACTCAACTGTACTTGTATAAAGAGGTACAATGTAAGATCACTGACTTCACACAGAATAGTCTCCTGTACAAGAACTTCAGCAAAAAATTTAAATCGGTCTGACATGAAGCGGACAATGTTCTACATCTGAGAAGTGCAACACTCTCCCCTGCAGTGTCATGAATTCATAGAATGAAGAAAAATGCTTTTGCCACCATGGCCAACAAAAATGATCTGTACAATGTGTTGAAGTAAGAAAGAATACATGTGTCTATCATGAATAATGCACAAACTGTCATAAAAAAAAAAGAAGAGAAGTTAACAATGACATGCAAGTTATGTAACCAAACACACAAAAGTAAACAACAATACAATGATATAATTTTACATTAAATTATACAGCAAGTCTATGTTAGTGTTTACAGCATTGTCGAATCCACCCCGCAAAATGGCTAATGTCCACCATGCAATGTGACTAATGTCCAAAATGCTACGTGACTAATGTCCACCATGCCATGTGACTAATGTCCGCCATGCCATGTGACTAATGTCCACCATGCCATGTGACTAATGTCCACCATGCCATGTGACTAATGTCCACCATGCCATGTGACTAATGTCCACCAAGCCATGTGACTAATGTCCACCAAGCCATGTGACTAATGTCCACCAAGCCATGTGACTAATGTCCAAAATGCTAAGTGGCCAGTGGCCAATGTCCACCATGCTACTGGCTAATGTCCAACCTGTAAGTGGCTAATGTCCACCATGCTAAGTGGCCAATGTCCAACCTAGAAGTAGCTAATGTCAGGTTGTAATGAAATTGTGTACACCATTGATAGGTCCAAATATTTGCATATCACTTGGTATAAAGCAGGAAAAAGCTCAGCTGATTCAAAGCTACAATGAGTTATTAAAAGGGCGAGGCCAAAGAAAATGATGAAGGTCTTAGCAAGACTAGGATCATAATTCCCTGTTGTCAAGTTTGAGAAAAAGCACTGCAGTCAATTCTCAATTTCCTAGAATAGTCTCAAATTTGCAACTACAAAATAAGAAAATAATTCACTTCAAAATGTGTCAATTTAGGGTTTTTTTATATATTTTTTTGGTATAATAAAAATGTTACTGTTTAGCCATTGGGATTACAGTGCCCGATAGGAAAAGTTGACCCTAGCAAACCTCCAGCATTGCAATTAAAAAGGGGAATTTTCTTTCAAGAAGGAACTTTGTAGTTACAGGCTTGCAACATTAGCGTTTTTCCGAGACCCAGTCAGAGTAGACAGAATCCCAGAAACATGGCATCCCATGTCTCTATAACCAGATGCACAAAGGATGTCAGTTCCAGAAGTCTTATTCGGCAACCTTCTGATCTGACCGCCCAGCATTTTCTTGGTCACTCTTCAACCATTCCAGTGGTGACCAGATGTTCCAGACCATACTTTCTCAAGGGAAGCCTGTCTTTCCTTCACTGCTTTAATGAGTTGGTATTTTTTCCACAGCCTGAGTATTTCCTCATTAGCTTTCTGGTCCTCCAAGATAAAAGTAAAAGTGTAATTTAAGATGTGTTATATGTAACTTTATCATACCCTCTTGCAATGCGAACTTTCACGATCAGATTGTTATTGCAGAGTACTGCCTTTATGTTTCTGAAAGTGGTCTATGTTTAGCCAACTGAACTGATTTCTCTGGCACAACTGCCATCTCAAGTAAGCATTCCAAAATTTCAAAAGGAATCTGCTTGTCTAAGCTCATCTTCCTTGAATACTGATGGAGCATCTTAGATACTTTGAATTTCTGGAAATTTTAACTTCTGCCTTTTTGCTAAGCAGACCAAAGCCCTTTCTTTCCCTTTGGACTACAATTCCATTAACTTGTTTCTGAAAGCTCTGATTCTGCGATGCATATTATCATCAGCAAAATCAAGGTTGTAAATGACATGACCATCAACAAAAATATTTAAAGATTTCACAATCATCATCAGGTTAGCATACTCCTTTTGGTGCTTTGCTAGCTATTCTCCTCCATGTTGTATGGCGGATGTTATTTATATATGTCATGAGTTGTTCTCCAAGAGCTTGCTTTCCTTCAACAAAACTCAGTTTTATATTGTCAGTTTTTTCAGGGGCGATCCGTAATATTGTGAAATCTTTTTTATATTACTATTCTTGCTTTCTTTAAGCCAGCAGTGAGCCCATACAATATCTCTTCTTTCTAAAACCACTTTCTGTTGGTGATAGAAACTGTCAGCCTTTTGGTCTTATAATATACAATGTCACAATGCTGAGGATCTTT
This sequence comes from Melibe bucephala, assembly GCA_039654525.1. Lineage (NCBI taxonomy): Eukaryota > Metazoa > Mollusca > Gastropoda > Nudibranchia > Dendronotidae > Melibe > Melibe bucephala. The sequence continues at coordinate 3,057 of JBCJKE010298568.1, read as the reverse complement.
AAGACTGTCAAAGTAATACAATGGGTCTCAGGCTTTTGAGTGGGCCTTTCTTTGGAAATTTTCAATTAATGATGTCCATATGTTTTTTGCTTAGGAACATTGTGAAGCATCTTTGATCTTTGGAGTCTAATCCAACCACTTTATTAAGCTGATGACATCTTCATTCACAACTGCCTGAGATAAGTTGGTAGAGTCCTGGGTTGGTCGTTTCAAAATTTTAATTACTTTTTGATCTTTTGAGTTTTAATAAGATCACAGAAAATGGTTTCCAATACGTGCCTGTATGAATAATTTGTTTGTCACTCAATTTTTTATTTCCTGACAGATTCATACTCCTCACCTGGTTTTCTGATGTTCGCCACTCAATTTTTTATTTCCTGACAGATTCATACTCCTCACCTGGTTTTCTGATGTTTGCACCTTTATTTGGTGATCATTTCATTTCTTTCCATTTTTTTTTTTGGTTGGTCTCCTTCGGTTTGCAGCTTCTTTATTCATCATCATTATTTTTCTGTTGTTAATCTTTGCAAAACTGGGCAATAGTTATTTGTTACTTGGGTCTCTTAGGCAGCGCTCAAATGGAATACTAAATGCTGCTTTAATATATTCATCTTGGAGATTTGTTTAATCTTCCAAAGTCAGAGATTGTTTCTTGTATTTGTTTAGATACTTTTGTAATTGATTTTAAATCTGATAATGAGGAGTCTCTCGTCTGTGAATGTTCTTGAATATGTCTTCCCAGCAGGTTCCATAAAAGATGTCAATGATGAATATAACGCTCCGCAAGACCTGTCTTTAGGTGGTCAAGTGGTTTCAATGCCATATCTTCTACTAGCACGAAATTACCCAAACACTAGTGTGAACTAATTATATGCCTTGAAGAAAACAAATCATGGGTCCTTTGTTCATCACTAAAAATCTGACCATCTTCACCTTTGTGTGCGCACTGCCTCCATTATCCACATATACGCCTAGTGTTTTTACGAGTGAAAAACAAATGCAGATATTGGAAAGTTCCATATAATCAGAAACTTCAGTCAGAACGTAAACAGAATGTACAGTATTTCCAATTTCATGAATGTCCGACTTGACACCTATGCTCACCAACCCCCCCCCCCCCCAAAAAGCACACAAAAAAACAACAAACAACCCAAAACAAATAAAAACAACCAATCAAACAACAAAAACACAACCCCACACAAAACATTCTTCAAATACAGATTTTTGGCATTAGGCTAGCAGTTCTGGGATGCTATAATTCTTGTTAGTTCCTTTTGCACTGGCTTGGAAAGACAGCGTCATTGTCCTTTTTTGTTGTATGATTTATGTCATAAGTGCAATTCCAGTACCACCAGATCATACAAAACAAACATTATTAAGATAATAGACATAGTCATCACCACCACCATTCTTGTTACCACCACCATGTCATGATATTAACTGCAATCATTGTTATAATTATTTTATGATTTAATTGGCAGTAAGTAAATAATTTCATTCTTTGTTTGTAGCCATACTAAACCTTGTATTATCAATGGAATTCTACATGTCTAGAAATAAAATTCTGTACATTTATGTCAGACACAATATAGAAATCGGGTGGACTCTAGCTAAATATTGCACCTACAAATTGTTTTCCCAGCCCAATCCAACATGTTTCGCTAACTCCCATTCTTTCCATTTTAATTTTTTTCTACTTGGGCTACATTGCTACTCTGGAACAAATATTGCAGTAATCAGTGCATAATGTAAATCTAATTCTGTATCATGAAGATCAAAAGAAAAAAAATATCTGAATATTCCAATATTTTCAGGAAATGGACCTAGAGAGCTTCTCGTTTCCTCAAGCCGTTGTCTAGAATCTAAGCTATTTTGACTCTAAACCTAGACTGATTGTAAAGAAAATAGACCTATTAGATCTAGTATGACGAATCTATGTTCGTATGATCTGAAATGGCATCTTGATTTGTGTCATCAGAAATTACACACCGTAGTTATCCAAATTTAATACATTTACAACTGCTATTCCGTATACTGCCTTTTTGTTTATCGGTGGGAAAGTGACAAAAACAAGAGTACATCACAGGACAGAATGGACTAGCAACCTTATTTACGAACAACTTGGTTCAATTTTAGTGGAGTCTAAATCTAGACATACGAATTTGTAATGCAGAAAGATTTCTTCTTCAGGAGATGTGACCTTGTATGTCCAGTCAAAAAAGGGCTTGTCACGTGAAATATTGTGGAAAGGCAGGAAAGCACAATTTAAGTACCCAGTGTGATTATTTTGCAAAAAACTGAGACTTGATCTACATGATTTCATTCCATATCTACGACTGGTCACACTAAATGGAGAAAACATAGGATCCAAATGAAGTTTCTTTTTAATCCTGTATTAGTTATTCATACTACCACCAAAAGAAGGAAATTAATATGATGCAGCCATATGACAGCAAACCTTTGCAAAATTTATACCCCAGGGTACACTAGCTGGAGATCAAAAACAAAATAAAAGAATGGACAGCCAGGAAAGCAGAAGATTGAACTGGGAGGTGAAAAGTAGTGAGATAGATTCGCCCTTTGTGATTGTCAAAGTAGAGACGTAGCAAAATCTAGTGATAACTTCATGAAATGAAGGAAGGGAAAAAAACAAAACAAACAAAAAAACAAAACAAACAACAATCAAATCAAGAACTACTGGTAACCAGTTCCTCAATAAAAGCTTAAAAGTTCTTTAAAGGAAAAAACCTACCCTGAGGAGTAGCTTTGGCCATAACTGTCATCATAACCTTGCTCATAACTTGATCCATACCCAGAGTTGTATCCCGGCTGAAGTGAATAAATAAAAGAAAAACAGAAAAGTTAAAACATTTGCTTGAAAAAAACAAAGCAATTAAAACACCAGTTCTAGGTAACCCCCCAGCTAACAGCTAAGTGAAAATAGAATTTTCACAAAAAACTTACTGCATTTTTCCCAACAATAAAGAAGTGAAAGCAAACTGAGCAGTTTAACCCTTTTGTGGACAACCCGCCCGAAACCGCCCGTGCGCTGGACAC
>JBCJKE010296346.1:0-10348 GCA_039654525.1 Melibe bucephala | reverse complement strand
CCCCCCCCCCCCCCCCCCCCCCCCCCCCCCCCCCCCCCCCCCCCCTTTGTTTCTTTTTGCTTTGTTGTTTTTTTTGTTTTTTTTTAAGTTTATATCTGTAAATAGTATTTTGTTCTCAGTAAAGGGAAAAAAGGGAATGTGTTAATTTATGCTTACAAAATGCTCATAATCATGTAACATCAAGAAACTTTATTTTTTAAAGTTGTGAAGGGACAAGACAGAATTCTCGTCATTATTTGCTTAATTGACTCTAAGTGATTTTTAACATTTTAATTCGATAAGCTGGACAAGCTTTTACATTTAACCTTTAGTCAAGGTTTTACTTACTTCATGAGAATTTCTACCTACAATATTTTGTGTCCATTTTCAAACCTTTTCAAATGGAAGTCAAGTCATTGGGAATGATAGTGATTCGATGATTATACAAAGGGGAATTGCACATGTGAGAATGTGGTCTTATGTAAAGTGGTATGGAAAAATGTATACCGATCCATTTAGGATTCTTCATTTGAGATTGAAGTCTTAATCTTATGTATATAATATCTTATACCTAACCCTCTACCCAGTTGTCATCTACAAGAACTTTTGAGAAAATCTGCTCATTTATGGATTCTACACATGAAAATGTAGTTGTATGTTTTGGAAAGCTAAAACATGTGAGAATGTAGCCGTAAGTACACTTATAAGTTCAAATATTTGCCGATTTAGGAATTCTACACATGAGTGTATTGTCGTGTAAAATTATACTTTAAGTAGGCTATTTTAAAGCTGAAATGTCGACTATGGCTATTATTAGGAATGTTAAATGTATATTTTTATAATAATGTAATCTTGAACCCCGAAGATTGTAAGCTTTTTCCATCAACATTTTCACAGAAAGGACAATTGGTAAAGGGTATCTTTTCTTTTATGCACCTTAAATCTGAAAACATCAAGTCTTGATCTAAACACCTACTGGTATTTGAATAAACCCTGACCTGACATAATATGCAAAGAATGACTTCTAGTTCTGGAAAGTGCCGATACATCCATCATCACCATTATTGCTATATGAGATTGGATATTGTTTGTTGATCAGTCATAGAAGTCTGTATCAATTTTTAATTCCTCCTTTTTTTCCTTCTTCATTTGTGATTCGAGCACAATAGCGAATGGATAAGACTCCATGTTGCATAACAAACCAAAGATACCATCGTTGTACAAGCAATCACAACATTGACATTATAACATTATTTCATCATCGTACTGTTCATCCGCCATTCCCATAATAAATGATACTATTATATGTTTATATGGTAGAGATATTTTCGCTTCTCTTTGGGTGAGGGGTTGCTCCTATGTTCTTTCCAGGAGAGTTTTAAATGAATGGATGGCTTCCTGGTAGACAGGCTTTGCTCAGGGGCCTTTCAGAGAGGTTAACAGTTTATGGACCGTCATTTCAAAGAAAACGACAGTTCCACATTGAAGATGCAAGGATAACCATTTTATAGAATAAATAGTTCCAAGATATATAGTCGTTTCAAAAGATACTGATAGTTTGAAGATGCAAAGAAAATAATCCATAAATAAATTATTATGAGCTTTTTAAATAATTATTGCATAGCGCAATATCACTAAATGTGCTCAAAACACTTTACAAGGGTTTCCCAGCCAACAGCAACACTGAACACATAAGGTAGAATATGCAGCCCGTTAGGCGCAATACATTATTTTCCAGATAGAGACAATGTTTTACACTTGATTGGGGTGAAGAAAATGTGGTATACATGGAAAACCTTTCCCAAGGGCCAGCTGCGTAACTGGAACCCGCAATCTCTGAATTGCGAGCCGAGCGTCTTACCACTAGACTATGCTGCCCACTCTCACTCTCAGATCAAAGAAAATATACAGATTTTTTAAGAAAGAAGGAAAACTCTCCAGTAACAGTGAGTAACACAATCTTACCGACCCAAAGAATTCAAATATTTTTCTAGTCTTTTAATTTTTGTACCATTTTATATCAAGAAAAATTAATACATGCAATTACTATTACAATTAATTTACCTGTGAGCTTTAGGAAGGGCATCCATTGATCATTACATTTTGAAAGTGTATATTAATATACACATTATATATTATTATTTTATAATTATAAATAAACCATGATCAAATGATTCTAAAACAATATAAGTGATTGCTTTTTGTTGTTTGTTTTGTTTTTTTTATTTCTGAGGTTGTAAAAATTTGATTTTAACTGACTTCTTGCCATGACCTTGAAATTGCTGATCATTGACACTTTAATCATTTAGTCAAAAATATTATTATTATTATTATTATTATTATTATTGTCCATAGCGTCAGTCTGTACCATTTTATGTATACATGTACGTATGTGTATATATATATAATATATATTTCTTTCTCCTTTTTTTTTTTTTTAAATAAAAAATTCAGTTTGGCTTTACATTATCCAGTTTTGTTACATTTTCATGTAGGTAGGGGCCTATTGGATTCATCGATTTATTCATGTATGCATTGTCAAAGATTAAATGGACATTTGCTCTTTAAAAAGAAGTGTTTTGTTTGGTCTATTATTATACACAATTACACTACAGTAGACTATGCTTAAGTTGATCTTGTTGGGGGAATAGAAAAAAAATCAACACACCGAAGTTCAAAACAACCGGCATAGATTTGTAAGGCATAATTTACAGTAATTACAATGATAACATCCTAAACCGAAGTGACACACATATGTATATATGAGTATATGTAACCTACGTTTGCTGTAAGAGCAAGAGTCTTGTGTAGCTTAAGCCTAATCCTGACAGTGTAACAACCAAAGATGTTGAAATATTACTTCAAAGTTTAACATCTTTGGTAACAAAACAAAAACATTTCAACGGCAATGTAATAAATAGTGTCTTGTAGGACACTAAACTAGTAGGCCTACATGTGCATTGTACTACATATATTAATCCAGTCCCCAGCCTGCAGCGATTGTTGATAACTGGGCCTAGGACTAGGTTAGCTGTTGTTAACAGTTAACATCAAGTCATCCATTTTCTTTTCCTAAAAAAAAGTTTCGATCAACACATGTGAAACAACGCTTGAGCTGAAGTCGACACAAGCGTTTTGTTTTCCTATTATTTGTTCCTTGTTCCAAAGAAGAAAATAATTAACTTTTGACAAAGGAAGATCAAACCAAGCAAGTTCATCTTAAGTGTAGTCAACTGTAATTAGGCCTACAGTGAAACTAGTTTCAATAAGACCTGCGGTCACAACTGCAATATCCCATTATTCCATCCTAGTCCAAAGGGGTACAAGAATAAAATATAAATATTATTATTTATACATGGTATGCACTTATACAGTGTGCACTGGATATATCGACATACAAGTTTCCAGATTTATATTGATACCGTATATTAAATATTATAAGAGAATGTTGATATTAATAAGGATATAAAAGAAGCTACGCAATGAACACACACAAATATGAACACTTGAGGGGTGTGTATTGAATCCTGCCAGTGAAGTTCCAGCACTAGCTCTAGCATCATTGTATTGACACTGTACCGTGTTTGGGGGAGGAGGGGCGTTTGACTTCCCATGAGAGGAGACAGGTGGCAGTGGAGGGAGGGAGTGGATAATGGTGGTGAGAATGAGAAGAGTCTGTCCACATCACTTACTCTATCCTGGCCAGTCTAGAAGTAGAAGTGGCAAAGCATGTTGATATAATATATATTATAAGGGAAATGTCAATATAAGTGGTGAGTACTGTATTATTATTATTATTATACAAATGCTGGCGGCCAGCAGTGTTGTGAGCATGGTAGTGGTAGCAGGTGTGTGTGTGATCGGGGCAAATTTTTGTAGTCTATGCCTAATATATATATATATATATACCTACATAATACATGTAGGCTACTAACAATCATAGAGCTTTCTTCATCCAGCTACTAGAAGCAACGACATGTGAAGAAGTGGGTTGAAAATTGGGAAGCTGTCATCAGAAACCTTCTGTTAAGTCCATCATTTCAACTCTCAACAAATTTTTTTATGACAGGCAATGTGACAGTAACAATCAGCTCTCCAAACCTTTCTGACAATGGCTCTATAAAAAACAGCCCTCCAACTCTAAATCTTTCTTATAACAGCTATATTGGTCTCCAACACCTTATCTTTTACAATCAGATTCAGATCAGCTCTCAAACACCTTCTCTTTTACTTTTACAATGGCTACATTAATTAAAAATCAGCTCTCCAACACCTTTTCTTTTACAACGGCTACACTAAAGATCAGCTCTCCAACACCATTCTTACAATGGCTACATTAATTAAAGATCAGATCTCCAACACCTTTTCTTATAATGGCTACATTAATTAAAGATCAGCTCTCCAACTCCAACACCTTTTCTTACAATGGCTACATTAAATTAATTAAAGATCAGCTCTCCAACATCTTTTCTTACAACGCATACATTAAAGATCAGCTCTCCAACACCATTCTTATACAATGGCTACATTATTAAAGATCAGCTCTCCAACACCTTTCTTTTAAAATTCAACTCTCCAACACTGCTAATGACAGGCAAATTACTGGTTTTATCTTATTTAAAAAGAAATGAAAAATAGGATTGTCTCAATCACATTTCACAAATATCATTCTTTTGCAAGAAAATTACTAAAGAATCAAGGAAGCACAAGAAGAATTTTAAGCATTTAAAAATGTTTTTGTATTTCTCTACAACATCATATAGCATTTAATATCAAATGAAGAAATAGATTATAATTTTAAGTCCCTCCTATATCTTTACATCCACATATCGATGTTTTATACAATGCAGACAGCATATGTGATTATTGTGATTATTTTCTCCATAAATATAAAAGCAAATGTTATATTCAAAATGTTGCTGAATAAAACATAACACATAATCACATTCTAAAGCGAAAAGATACTTGACTTGAATAAATAAATGCCATCTTTCTCATCTTTTAACTCTAAAAACTGAAGAACTTTTTCCTCTCTGGTCACCGAGCCTCATGGTACGATGGATGAGAAATGAAACAGACATTTTTTTTGTATGCATCTGTCCAATTGTTCTATCCTGATCCTAATTATACTCTTGTTTATATATATAGTTTATATATATTATATATACACCTTTTTTTTTTGCAATTAAAATTAAAACCACTTGGTATTACATGTAGCTTTATCTGTAAAAATATCAATAACATAATAATAAAAATAATAATAATAAACAACAAGAGTAAAAATAATCTTCCTCCCCCATTCACTGTTTTGCCCCTTACTTTATTTCATTTTCTACTTTCACTTTAAAGTGTCCCGACTCAGATGATTAAACTTCAAACAGGGCAACATGGACTTTCTTCCAGTGACAAAACAAACAGATTATCATTTTTTTTCCTTCATAAATTTTCATGGTGGTACATAGACTGAACAAGACAAGTTACTAGATTAAAGATAAAATATATGAAAATCAAGAAAACAGATTTCAATTTGAATTTGAGCTTCTTAAAAAAAAAAACAACACAAAAAAACAAAGACTTTGTTTTGAAATGTCCATCATGCTAAAGCAGGGGCACACATGAATGTCTTTTGATTCAACAATCCAAGGAGGTGGAACTGGAACACAATATTCACCATACCAATAATATTACTATTACTATTACTATGGACTATCACAACTTCCATCATCTGGACCCTGACACTTCCTCGGTCTCCTTCCTTTCAACACCTGGGGATTGAGTGATTAAAATCCTTCAATGAAGTATTTATTGCATTGTCTGAAAGAAAATACTCACCTATTCTTTAGGTGGGCAGATTGAATGGAGAAGTAACTAAGAAAACAATTACAGAATCAAACGAGATGTGATGTATATACACATCCTAATACCTCTATATCCATGAGATGACTGGAGTCAACTCTCTCTCTTTATAAACATAAAATCATTTCTCACTTAAAATGAACTACCTAATGGTTGGTGAAATGGGTGAGGCACATGGCCGCTAGGCTTTTCACCCAAGGTGGGAATCTTATCCACATCCAACAATAAAAATAATGAATTGTTTCCATCCATCTCAAAGACCAAGACATACTGATATTTAAATTTATTTTTATGGTTGTTACGTATTTATAGCAATATGCCAGGAATTCATCTATTCAGATAGAAAAATAAATTGTATTAAAATGTATGGGTAATATTTTAAATTTTAGTAATAAAGCAAAAACTGAAATTGAACTTAAAAAAGTAGCAAAACACTTTATACCTGTTCATACTGAATCATACTACACCTCAAACGTAACTGATGAAGAAAGCCTTGTATCCATAATAAGATCAACAATTTTTACAACAGAATATTTATATAATACTATAATAGGAGGAAATTTGAACAGACTGAAAAAATAAAGCCCTCAAGAAAGGTAACCAATACACCTGGTTACATTATAATTTTGGCAAACTTTTAGTCAGATAACTTTGCTTTTGCACAAAACATCACAGATCCCACCTATCATTGCAATACTGTAGAACTAATTGTTACCAATAATCCTAGTCTGGTTAATTGACGTTAGGTCCTTCCACAAATCACATAATATAATATATGATGCAACATACTTTGAAACAAATTTATATCAATATCAATCCTATAAATAGCAAGCAGAAACCAAGATACATCCCTCTCTGTACAAAAAAACAAACAAACCCAAAATGGCATAGCTTAAGATTATGACTATCACTGTAAAAACCATGCATAAAATTAAAATGGTGAGAGAGCTTGAAAATACTGAGGAGCTTTGTCTGTGTGGACACCATGTGCTGTAGCTACCAACTCATACTCATATTGCAAGTCCATAGCTTGCCCATGTACACCATTCATTGTGACTGAGCAAGCAAACAAAGTTGTGTATCTTCTTTTTTATTTTAATATTTATTATTATTCACTGAAAAGGTATCTCCTTTCTTTCTTTCTTTGCAAAGTCAATATCCATTTTACCTTTTGGCGTATGGTGTTTGAGTTCCCAAAAAATATCGTTCTTCAGCTTTTCCTGTCCTGACATTTTCTGTTTCCTTATGTGAGGGATAAGTTTCTATTCTATAGAGCCTTTTTTTTTATATTCTTCCAAATTTCTATGGGGCCTACCTTTTGGTCTCTTACTCTTCCGTTTAAGCATTGAATACATATTCAGCTATAATCTCATCATTCTGTTGACATGTCCAAAACATCTCGGCTGATTTATTTCTTTTTTGGTTTGTATATCATTTTCATTTATGTTAGTTTGGTCTGTTATTATCGCATTTTGTCTCTTTTAGTTTTCCCCTACCACTCTTCTTATTCTTATTCTTAGGTATTTCATACAGCAGTTTATCTGCCTCCCTTCCAAGGTTTTTAATGGAGTGCTCAATGTGGAGAATCAACAACAAGATGAAATTTATAAAAAAGTTGCCACTGTTAATTATACAGAGGAATAAAGAAATCTTATGATAATGATGAAAAAGGGTGCATCACATGATTTCCTAAATTCTAGCAGCTTAGAATTCCCTAATTATCCTCTTTACTCTAAACTTGTCTCAGTGTTTGCTTTCTTTCAATGAGACTCTCATCCTGTTCATGCTGCAAACATTGTGTTACATTGTCCTACAAAGAATAATTAATAGATTATATGGGAATAAAAAAAAAATACAAAAACAAAAAATGATGAGGAAAAGAGGACAAGGTAAAAAGCACTATCAACCTGGAGGAGGCATAGTTTTTAGAGCTACGTCGGCACACGCTGTGAAGACAGAAAAGAGCTCTGTACAGTTCTCTGGATCGGCTTTGTTGTCTATCATGCACCGTTCATAAAGCTGAAATTGCTCGCTGCATGTGGTCTTGATGTGCATGATTTCAGGGCTGGCCAGGATGAAGATGAACAGAAAGGCCAAGAAGTTGAAGAAGAACATGATGTTATTCAATACCATAATCAAACAAAATATGTTGGCAGTATGTTCAATTTAATTTCTTACAAGGTACAAGTCCATTTAATTTCATGGTCAAGGATGCAATTTATCTTTATCTCATTTTTTTATTCTGGATCCATTGCTCTAATATCTTGAGCATGGTTTTGCTTATTTGATCAACCCTAGTGCCCATCACTATTGGAGATATGTAGAGTCAAACCTCTTAATGCATCTACTCCCAACTCTGAGAACAAAAGAAAGTCAACATTTTAGAGAGATTGTTTGAACAAAGAAATAGGATAATGAAGAAAGTCACCACACCATTTAAGTAATAAGTCCTTTAGACTGAAATAAATCCTGATCGTTGTAATTTTATCTTGTTCAGTCTGTCTAAAAATAAATGATAAAAAAATGCATGTAACTTAAAGGATACAAAATAATGCAATCAGAACCATTACATTAAAAACAAGAAAGAAATCTAATCCCATTGCTAAAATTATAAATATGCCTCAGTGATTGCCAGTTTAGGATGAAATTATTCTTAAGATTCTCTGCATTGTATACAAATGTTTAAAAAAGAATCTATCTCCCCCTCTTCGTGATTATTGGGAGTGAACAGTGTATAACTGCAAGAGAACATGTATAATGGTCGTACATGCGCATAATACTGGACATGTCCCACACAAACAGTGGAAGCCATTTAAGAAAAAAAACATGAATAAACATTGGGTCAAGATAAACACTTCTTTGGGCACCACATTTTATCCCTTCTATCAGTATCCGCGTTTGTAAATAAATATATTTGGATAAAATATACTATGATGGGGGCTGCCATTTAATCATCAACGGGGCTTCCAATTCATCTCACCTTTCCTCCTCCTTTGATTCACTCACGATGATTCTATGTACATGCTGAAAATTGAAGGTGATTATAGTATGCATCCTTGCCTCACCCATGCTTAATAGGAAAACAAACGGTAAATCTATCTTCTAGTTTCTAGACACGTGCACAGTTGTTCTTGGTATGGACAAGATGAGATTGATTGTTTTGCAGTGGCAGTACAACTTCCTTTAGTGTCTCAATGATCCTTTCGTGATTCACATTGCCAAATGCTTTATTGTGGTCAATGAAACACAAATGCAGTGCGACATTTGCCTCTCTATTTTTCTCAATAAGTGAACAGAGCTTAAAAATGTAATCTTTTGTTCCTCTGAAAGCTACATGTGTCTGACTTATTTCTTCATTCAATTTTTGTTCTAGTCTTTTCAAAATAATCTATCCTGAAAAACATCCAAAACCTTACCTAGATCTAGTTCTTTCTCGCTTTATTTCAGCCATATGCCCCAAGTTTTGCACAAATTACATGTACTTATTTATCGCTTTAACTCAGCCGCATGCCTCAAGCTTTGCACCTGTTTACTTATTTCTCACTTTAACTCAGCCACATGCCTCAAGCCTTGCATCTGTTACTTAACTACATATACTAGCGTATCACCATCTGGTTTGGAAAAGGCACACAACATGATTTTTCATGTTAAAATATCACATATGACTATGACTATTCTCATGGTCATGCAAATGTACTAAAAAAAAATTAATGGACTTACAGTTGGCAGTATAAAGAGATTTGACTGTATTAATTTTACATATATAATGTCTGTGTGTATGTGTATGTATCTATGTATACATATATTTACTGTCATCAATTTATTGCATTGCCAAGATGGCAGAATGATTGTAATAGTACAAGGTATGTGATCATTTAAAACAAGAAGCATGATAAAAATCAATTAAATTAAATTACTTTGTCTCTGCACATCTGGCCAGCTTGGCTCTTTCGGGCTCGCAATCCATCTGCCATGTGTGAGGATATTTTTGGATGCACTCAATGAACATGTCCATATATTTGGAGCAGTGTTTCTCTACAAGTTGCATAGAATGTTCCCTGTTGAGATGATAATATCATATCCAATAGCATGTTAATTGACTCATTTAACAGCAAATGCCGACAGAACTAAAATGGTGGCAAGATGAAGTCACAAACAAAGAGATATTGGATACAACAGGCATGAAACTGAAACTAATGGGTCAGTAAAGTACAGAAAATGGAAACTCATTGGTCATATTCTAAGACAGGACCAAGGAAATCACTGTAACACAACTTTAACATGGACATTAGATGCGGAAAAAAAAGAAAAGAAAAAGGACAGCCAAAAAACAATATGCAAAATGGTGAAGGTCAGTGGAGCAGGAAAGAACCAAAGCATGATGGGAGACATGGGGGGAAGAATGGAGAAAATCAATGGAGGGAGGGAAGGAGTGCGGGGGAGAGAGAGAGAGAGAGAGAGAGAGAGAGAGAGAGAGAGAGAGAGAGAGAGAGAGAGAGAGAGAGAGAGAGAG
>JBCJKE010294127.1:0-16313 GCA_039654525.1 Melibe bucephala | reverse complement strand
TAATGTTCTTTCCCTTGGCTCAATATGGCCATGATATTTAAGAACATTATCTAATGTTCTTTCCCTTGGCTCAATATGGCCATGATATTTAAGTAAAAAAACAAACTCAAAGGATCATGACTTTCTATCATTGAATTCTGTTTTTGCCTTCATCATATGATAGTGTCTCTTTCTATTTTTTTGTCACAGCAAAGAAACTCAAGTGAAATTGGTTTTGCTTTAGATATTACTCTTTTCACCTTATTCAAATTATTGGTGAGGTCCTGAGCATTATTTCCCCCCGATTTTTGTCTAGCGCGTAGCGGGTCATTTCCTGATCTTCTCTCTAACTCATCTTTCTTTACAGGGCCTTGACGTGTTGGAAATCATGAGAAACATCCACGTTTTTGTATCTAAGTTTTTGTACAATTTGAACAACCAGGTAAGACTAATGTTGGTATGTGTATGTATGTGTGTGTGGTATTTGTAACAGTAACTATTCCATCCCTCACTTTGATCAAATTAGCATTGCGTAAAGTTGTTTCATATCCCACAAGAATACATTCTCAACAGCCATTCTTCTGTGTGTACAATGCAATTACTCTGTCAGCAAATGGAAAAAACCCCACCAAAACAAAACAAAAACAAAACGAAAAGAGCTTCAATATGTCTCTGCTTTAAGCCTCTCATCTTGCCAAAATGTCACAAAGAAGAAGGACTATTCTTCTCTGTATTTTACATCGGTTGCCAACGGTGTTGATCATAGGCGTATGAGGGCTTGTCCTAGTTCTTTTAAGAAGATATAAATATTCAATAAAAAATAACGTGCTTATAAAATTAAGACATAATGTATAAATATATTCTATAAAAATAATCTATTTCTGAAATCAAGAAATAATAGATACATTATTCAATAATAATAATTTGCTTTTGAAATCAGTGGAAAGAAATCAAGAAACAGTAGATAAATATTTCAATTAAAATAACCTTCTTGTGAAATCAAGAAATAGTAGATATGTATTCAAAAGAAGAAACTAGACTGTTTATTTACAAAAAAAATAGTCTGCTTCTAAAATCAAGAAAAAACATTTTGAAATTGAGAAAAAGATAATAGGAAAAAGTATTTTCAAATTTGAATCTTTTAAAAAAGTAATTGCTATATTATTGGCAGTGCATATATATTCTTAATGTCTTAGTGATATCAAGAGTATTTCTTGTTCTTTCTCCCGACCAGATTTTTGTAGAGCGTACCAGCAACAACAAGCACCTGAACACCATCAACATTCGCCACATTGCCAACTCTATACGTACCCATGGCATCGGCATCATGAACACCACAGTCAGTTGATTTGTACTGAGCTTAAAGAATAAATAAATAAATGAATCATACTATGCTTTGGCAGATATGATTAGGTTAATGGATTTTATGACTGTATTATACAAAGTAATGATAATAATGGAATAATAATTATTCAATGTCTGGCCCCCACTATGGTATCCAGGACGGATAAAGTTATAAGAATAAAAATATTTACAAATTTGAGGTTATTCATTGAATATATAAATATATATATATATAATATATATATATATCTGCAATATTGTAATTAGACATGATCTTTTTGGTATGTATAAGATATAATACAAGATTTCCTTTTGCTTTGCTCAAGAATTTATTTTTTCTTTTCCACAGGTGAACTTTACTTTCCAGTTTCTGCGGAAAAAATTCTTCATCTTCTCCCAGTTCATGTACGATGAACACATCAAATCACGACTGATCAAGGACTGGAAGTTCTTCAAGGAAAATCATTTGCATACAGACCAGAAGGTGGGGGATCATGGATTTACAGCTGTCCTCTCATTGTTATGGGTCCTTGCTCTAGAATTCAAATTGGTGGTCAAATTACAACCATCCCTGTCTTTCAATGTAATTTGGTCTGTAAACCACGGGGTTCATTGCTAAGGCAATATCATAGCCTGGAACGTAGCCGCTTGGCTTGCAGACGTCAAGGTCCTCAGTTCAGTTTCTGCTTCTGACAGGCATGGCATTAAAGTCTAAGAAGAAGCTCTTGACACATTCCCTAAATCTACTCATGCTAGGGGATTATGTCTATTCACTATTCACCTGGAGGCAGTGGTAGATATTGTCACTATGCTGGAGTGATGCATTGATAAAATTTGCATGCTCCTCCGAGTTGTTGAGTTTCATTTTTATATTGCGAAAAACATATAGCTCTATGTCAGAAATCAATGTTTTATGTTTTTTATGAAAATAATAATAATAATAATGATAATAATAATAATAATAATAATGATAATAATAATAATAATAATAATAATAATAATGATAATTATAAAGATGATGATGAGGAGGAGAGGAAGAGGAAGAAGAAGAGGAAGAGGAAGAAGAAGAGGAAGAGGAAGAAAGATGATAATAATGATAATATTAATGATAATAAGGAGTTTCTACATGGCCATATCCACTGCAGCGTTTGGTAATATTCTACAGTGATGGGAATACACTCAACATGATATCATTCAGGATGAAAGCTAGAAAAAGATCAGTCAAAGCAATGACTTCAGCTTACAAGCAGAAAGATCAGGATAATAGAATTCATATTCTTGAATCAATGATATAATTTATATAATATAAATATTTAAAATGGTTAGGGTGAATTCATATCATATTTATTTTAAAAAATTTCAACCTCAAATGATCTCATATACCACTTATTATATGAATTTCAGTATCCGTTTGAAAGGGGGGACAAATTCAACAAAGGCATCCGCAAACTTGGGGTGACCCCTGATGGAGACAGCTACTTGGACCAGTTCCGAACCCTATTGACTCAGATTGGTAGGACTCTCTTTTTAGAATTTCTAAATTAAAGACATGGTCATGTTCTTTTGTTTTCAAATTCACTCATGTCCATGGCTCTCAATTCATCTCTCACTTGGCCCAAAATCGAAGGCTAAAAAACTAACAAGAAAATTTTCCTTTACCCAAGGTGACTATAAGCATTTATATGCATAAGCAGTCCCCAAGCTTTAATGTATATGTCTAGTCAGTGCTCTGAATAGTACACATTTAGCCAATACTATAATAGTACACATTTAGTCAATGCTCTGGATAGTACTCATTTAGCCAATTCTATGAATAGTAAACATTTAGCCAATTCTATGAAAAGTACACATTTAGCCAATACTATAATAGTACACATTTAGTCAGTGCTCTGGATAGTACACATTTAGCCAATTCTATGAATAGTACACATTTAGTCAATGCTTTGGATAGTAAACATTTAGCCAATTCTATGAATAGCCAATTCTATGAATAGTTCACATTTAGCCAATGCTCTGGATAGTACTCATTTAGCCAATTCTATGAATAGTAAATATTTATCCAATTCTATGAAAAGTATGCATTTAGTCAGTGCTCTGAATAGTACACATTTAGCCAATTCTCTGAATAGTACACATTTAGTCAATGCTATGAGTATTAACACATTTTGTCAATGCTATGAATATTGAATACAATATTTTTCTTAGTGTCAGTTGATCCACTATAGTTGTATGTTGTAGCAGGTTTCCAATATGCATTCTTGACGCTGTCCCATGGTTTTCCTTCATTCTTGAAAAAATGCACAATCTTTATTGTTGGAACTGTCATAATTCGTACCACGTCATTTGTGTCCAAGGTAACGCAATGGGATACATCCGCATGATCCGTTCTGGTGGTCTCCACTGTTGCAGCAATGCCATCCGTTTCATCCCGGATCTCGAGGACATCATCAATTTTGAAGATTCCTGCAATGAGGAAAATCTGTCAACGGAAACCAAAGCTGCAGCCAAGTTAGATTGCTTATTTATATTTTTTTCCATATTTTTTTGTAATTTGTCCATTTGTTTTGTGTTTTTTTGCTTATGTGTTTGTACTCTTGTTGTTTGATTTTTCGTTTGATTTGTTTATGTGTTTAGGAAAGGAGGATACTTTGTTTTATCATTGTTCCGAGATGTAAAACGAATGAAGTTTCAAATAATACGATCATTGCAATTAAGAGGAAATGCCATGTCGACAGTTTAAACTTGAATCTCCCACAAAAATTTTAAAACAGAGTTGTTCTTTGTTGTTTTTGTTTTCCCCGTCACCATTTAAGAAGTACTTCATTGAGCATCAGAAAATTGATTCTAAGTGGTGCTGTGGTAAAGTTGAGCAAAGTTTTGAAACTTTTGAAGAGATAAAATACCAACTGGTTGCCATTGAAAATGCAACATGTGTTTGACAAACTAAACTGTATAATTTATGTTTTCCATATTTAGGGCAGCGTGATCCAGTGGTAAGATGCTCAGCGCGTAATTGAGGGTTTGCGGATTCGAGTCACGCTGGGGCCCTAAGTCATGCTGGGGCCCTGGGGAAAGGTTTTCCATGTATACCATATTTTCCTCACCCCATTGAGGTGGAATGAGTACCTGGCCGTGAAACAGCGTTGCCTCTGTCCGAATTATAATGTATTGCGCCTAACTGGCTGCATATTCTACCTAATGTGTCCAGTGTTGCTGTTGGCCGGGCACCCGCTGTAAAGCGTTTTGAGCACATATGGTGGATATTGTGCTGTATAAAAGCTCATATTTTTATTTTTATTTCCATTCCCTCTTCATCATTTCAAAATGGTGTTGGAAAAAGAGATATTAAAAAAATATTTAGATGGGTTACACTAATATATATCTTCACATATTAATAATGGACACAAAGACTATACAAATGTGTTGAGTCCTTTCGGTTAATGCAAAGCCTTTGAAAATGTGCAGACACTGGCACATGGATTATTCCCTTTTGTTTGACATGATGATATCAGCATGGTGAGAGAAAAGAAAACGTCACTATGATAATGATATGTATCATTGTATTAAGGAATATGGCTTCCATTTGTATCTCAATCTTAATCTGAATTTTATACATCACTGGCATAGGCGCAACACATGGGGATGCTCAGTTCGCTAATGTTCTCAGCTTCTGGAATTTATTTATCATTATTTTATTTTATTATATTTTTCTTGCTTTTTATTTTCTTCCCCCTTGTACCAGAAACCTGGATAATGTAATAAGCAACTTGGCCAAGAATTTTGCAGAAGGAACAGAGTACTTTAAGGTCAGTGCTCAACGGGAAAAAGATTCCTTCATATATAAAAAGTTTAGTTTGCTTGGTATTCTTAATTCTTGGTGTTCCAGAATGCCAATATGCAGTCTCATAATTCTTCTTTTTTTTTTTTTTTCTATTTCTTTCCAGATGCTGGTTGATGTTTTTGCACCAGAGTTTCGTGATTCAAAGAATATGCACTTGAGAAATTTCTTTGTTATTCTTCCACCATTGGTAAGTGATGGTGAATATGTTACTGTGGAACACAACATTTTGTTTGGAATACATTTTGGGCCTCAACAGCACTTCTCTACTTTCCCCTGTCCCCAAAACAGACCTTTTTTTTTTCTCTCCATGTGATTCCAGCATCGCTCAAATCCTGCTGTAAGCTCCATCACCATGTCTGATTCAGGCATCAACTTTTCCTCTCGCCTTGTGGGTTCCATTCTAGTGCCTGCCTTGTAGCGTTACATGGAACTTTCCCCGGGGTGTTTGGAATACATATTGATTGAATGTTAAAGGGTTGATGATTAACTTCACTTGTTATGTGTCTTGCAAACATTCAGTTTACCAGAGCATCAATGAATTTGTCTTGAATTTCAATGGCTTTTAACCCTCTGACTGCCTTGACCTGTGTGTAATAGTCACATCTGACTCATACTCACTGACTGCTAGAGTTCACATCTGTCTGCTTCATATTTAAATCTTTTCTCTTCTGTATTTAACACCGCTACAAAGAAAGCTAACTGTAGCCCTACATTATGTTATCACCTAGCTATCAGGAATGATCTTTCCAACAACGTAGACACAGCACCATCAGTAAATTGTTTTATGTCAAGATTAGACCTTTAGCTTACAATGTCACACTCTATTAGTCTCAATCTTCTGCCCCCACGTAGAGGTCGTGAGCAGGCCTAAGCACTTTATTGATCAATTTCTTCAACTTCACGAGCTGGTAAACTGGTGGATTAAGCTAACAGGGATGAGCTTGAATTCAGGAAATGAACAGTCTGGCTTTTCTTTGCTATTCTGAACATTATTTTTGCGGGATCAGTAGCTCAATAAAATTTTCAATTTTCTACCTGGAATAAAGTTTTTTTGTTTCCAAAATAAATAGACACAAGGTACCAACAAAGATAACTCCATTAAAATAGTGTTACACAATTTTTTTTTCTAAAATTTGTAAGTGCCTAGCGTTGTTCAATTGTCAAAGTGGACACTACCAACAGTCATTGCCTAGTTGTACATCATCCTTTAGCTGTATATCTTTGTAGATCTTTCTCCATTGGGCTGGTCAAACATGTCCTTGCTGTTTTTTTTCTTAAAAGGGTCTATTTGGAAATTAGTTTAGGGACTTTTCCCAAACCGTAGGCCATTATTAAGTGCCAGATGTCAGCAGTTTTAAGCCTTGAATCTTTATGAGATTTTACTGTTCTTAGTAAATGTGTTTCGCCTGATTGATGGCCTGTGTTCTTTTTTTCTTCCATTTATCTTTCAGGGCCCTACTTTCTTTATCATTCATTGTAATATATATATATATATTTGTCTTTCATGTATTGTGTTGTTCTCCTTGCCTTTTTTAAAAGTGTTTCCCTTGGACATTCTTTATTTTCTATGATTATTTAATTACATTTTTTTTTCTTTTAATATTTTTTGCAGAGCATCAACTTTGTAGAACACTCCATCAGCTGCAAAGAGAAAATGAGCCGAAAAAACAAAGTGGGCGCTGCTTTCACTGATGATGGTTTTGCAATGGGTGAGTTGAAAGGTTTTTAATGTGTGGCCCTGGCATTTCCTTCTTTTTGTCTGTCATTATTTCTGCCTTTATTTGTTTGGTTGGTTCTTGTTGGGGTTTTTTTTTTCTTTCTTTTTTCCTTTAATTCTTTCATACACTGTATTTTTGCTTCATTAAAGTTATGAAGTCATTCTCGGAAGAATGATTTTTCATTTATTTACAGTGTTGAGAATGTCAACGATTTCCTTTTCAGGTGTTGCTTACATCCTGAAATTGCTGGACCAGTACCACGAATTTGACTCTCTCCATTGGTTCCAGTCTGTCAGGGACAAGTACAGGAATGAAAAGGTCACAGTCACTAACTAACTACTCTCACCTTCACTCTCTTTTCATTTCTCCCTCTGTTTATTCCATTGAGTTATTTTTCGTGTGCTTGACTTTGTTTTGTTTTTACTGCTTTCTTTGGTGGGTTAGGGGATTGGTGTTTGTGGGGGGGGGGGGGGGGGGTTGTTTTTCGTTGTTCATCTCTGGGTCTACAAATGGAATTCAAAAAGATATAGTCACGGCTGGTGTGAGAGAGGTGGATGCAATGAACAGGATTGATTGAAGATGAAGGATCGGCTGTGTTGACCCATAACGGGATAAGCTGAAAGAGAAGTAGTAGGTTTAGTAGTTTTTTTGTCGTTTGATTTGTTTTGTTTGGGTTTGTTTTGTTTTCTTTGTTTTTGTTTTTTTGTTTGTTTTTGCTCTTTGTTTCTTTGTTTTTGTTTTTTGTTTTGTTGTTTTTTGTTTTTGTTTTTTGGTTGTTTTTTTTTTTTGGGGGGGGGGATGATGTCTCTCCCATTTTGTTAGAGAAGGGGTGGACATTACTGTTTGGCTGCAAATTGATTTGTATTGGTCAAGTATTGAATAAAAGACGGCATTTTGTCTGTAAAATGTTAATGAATCACCGTGTCAATGAAATAAGGAAAACTTTCGAATAATCTTAGAATAATCTTTAAATTTTTTGTTTTCCAGGCAGACGTGATGAGACAGTCTGGGAAAAGGTCAGATGAGAAACTGCAGCAGACTATGTCCCTCACTGCCAAGCGTCTGGATCAATACTTGCAGGTACCTATGTATTTTTTTTTCTCAAAGTTTGGAGTGGTTTCCCCTGCATCTGTGCAAAATATATCTCAGTCAAAGCATGATTTAATAGAAAATCTTCAAGTCAAGAAGAAAGACATGATATTCAGACAAGAAGTTAAATCCAAGATTGGAACTACACTCCGTCACCCAAGTCACATGAGTTGTCACACGGGCAAATAAAATATGTATCTAGTAATTTAATTTTAACGATACTGGCAGCAAATTTTTATCTGACTCGGAAATGAAGTCCAAGTGATCATCAAAGGCCCTCTCCACAGTGGAAAGTCCTTGATGGAAATAATAGATGCACTTGAATCTCCCAACTCACTGCTTGCAGAAAGAACTAAGAGTAAGAAATAACCATTCTCTACAAGGCAATTAATCACCAAGTAATATTACTATTTGAAACATTTCAAATGAAAAATAATCATACCAGAT
The DNA here is from genome assembly GCA_039654525.1 of Melibe bucephala. Lineage (NCBI taxonomy): Eukaryota > Metazoa > Mollusca > Gastropoda > Nudibranchia > Dendronotidae > Melibe > Melibe bucephala. The sequence goes on along the minus strand of JBCJKE010294127.1, from coordinate 7,895 downwards.
CTGGTTTTCAAACATTTAAATTGCCATCTTCTAGTGTAGATAGCCATTTATATTCATACTTCCCCAGTGCTTTTAGATTATGGAATAAACTGCCAGTTAGTGTAAAGTGCAGTAAAGATATTGAGGATTTTAAACGAAATCTAAAATATATAACATTAATATGTAAATACTAGCTTTTAGCAGCGCGTTGACAATAATACTCAGTTGACTGAGTCTGTCAGCTTTTATGAAGAAGAAGAAGAAGAGGAAGGGGAAGAGGAAGAGGAGGAGGAGGAGGAGGAAAAGGAAGAAGAAGAAGAAGAAGAGGAAGAAGAAGAAGAAGAAGAAGATTGGTTTCAAGTTCATCATACCTTGAGTGGTGACACTTGATCATGCTTCTCTATCTTCTGGTTCTAGTGGAATTTAAAGGTTTACACCAAGTAGACAGTCTGCAGTCAGAGTTTATGTAGCTGGTAAAGAGTAGGATTGTTGTATCTCATTTTTTATGGAAATGGACGGAACAATCTTTGAATTCTTTGAATACTTGAAATCTACAGAGAGAATAATATAACTGGGATTTTGGGGGATATTTTTTTTCCAATCCTGATTTTAGAGAAGTTATGAAACTTCAATTTTAGAGACACACCAATTTTGCTGTCTATCATGTTCTGAACAACAATATAATGTCATTACCAAACATTTGCCTTTGCAAATTTTGTCAATTTAATTTTTTTTTCTCTTTTGCGAAGGAATATGAGCTGCTTTTCTACTCATTGAGCAGTGCTCGGATTTTCTTCCGAGCTGATTTGACTGCTGCCGAAGAAAAAGAGAATGCTGATGCTAAGGATAAGGGTAATTGTCTCATCGATGTCAGAATTTTTTAAAAGAATCTTAGTTGAAGGGAAAGAATTTCAACACCTTCAACAGATTTCATCAACTCCAACCAATGTCATGGCCTCTGGCTTTTTACATGTAGTCCATGTCCTCCAAAAAGGACAAGTCATGTCACTCACGGTCAAAGCTATCATATAGCTTCAAACTTCCACCCAAGGAATTTTTTTATTCCTTTAAAAAACACACATAAAATATAAAACAAAAACAAACAAAAACAAAACAAAAACAAACAAAAACAAACAAAAACAAAATAAAAACAAAACAAAAAACAAGCTGTAGAGCAGAATATCAAGATAACTGATATTTAGCTTTTAACATGTTTAAGTTACCTTTAGCATGTTCAAGTTAGTTATCATAATAGAGTATTCTTGTTATTTAATGTTAATCTCACATTAGATGCTGGTGTTGTACATTCGCGTTTCATCTTAAAATCCTTGATATCCCTGGTTTATTTCATAGTAATATGAATGTACTAGGTTTTCTTGTTTGCATCTGATTTTTATTGTGCCCACCTTCAGCTTCTGAGGCCAAGACTGAGACTGATGCTTCCAGCTCGGCTAGTCAGGGAACATCAGGTACTAATTTTTTGTTTTTTGAAGTAAAGATGAAGTGTTGCCATACATTTTTCTTTAAAATGTATTCCCTTGCCTTTCCCTTACCCTTACATTATGTAAGTCACTATTATTTTTGTTTAAGAGTTCCGATAGTTCCAACAACTTTTTTTTTAATGTAGGTCATTTTTTTTTTTAAACCTTTTAAAATAGAATTCTAATCAAGTCAGAAAGTAAAATTTTAGAAGCATTTTCTACAATGACAATTCCCAGTAAGAAAAAACTACCCATTAATCAAGAGAAAAAAAATTAATTAAAATTGACCTTAAAGTTTTGTAGATATTTATTGACAAAAAGATTCGCCATTTTTTCATGACCACCCGATACAGAGTAATATAGTACTGATTGATGTTATATTGTTCCTAATTTTTGCTTCTTTCCCATTCATTCATTCCAAAGAGGCCTAAAATGGTGGTGAGTGATTGTAGATGACTCTCTTCTTACATTCCTTTCTTTTCAATCTGGTTCTTTTGTTGTCTGTTGTATATATAGATCTCTATATATATAATATATATGTTTGCTGCTTGGTTTTATCTACTCAAACTGTTTCTTGCATAATTTTGCCTGTGTCTTATGTAACTGTAGTAAGTGATAGATAGGTACAAGTACAAGTACAAAATGCTGTGCTACTTTCAGTTTATGTATGTGATATGAATAAGAAAAGCTTAAAAGTAAATAAAGGGAAACAACTTTTTGTTTAAGTATTAACCAAGATACACAGACAATACATACTGTTCTAGTTCTAAATCTGATCATTTTCTGAGTTTGTCATTTTTCTCTGAATCCTATTTTTTTTAAAGTTTCACTTTATTTTGCATGTAACTGTATTAATATTGAAATATATTCATAGTTTGTCTTTTTTTTTTCCAGCATGCATACATTTTCTTTTTACGACGTATAATATGATTACAAGTCATATACAGATATTGGAAACTTTGGGGTTGATAGATAGATAAAGTTTATGATCTTGGCTTTAACATTTAAAAACATTGAGTCCTTGTCATAAGTCCTGCCATCGTGCAGCCATTGCTATCTTGTTTTTCATTAGCTTTGATTTTCATTGTTTCATGATTTGCAATCCGGGCAGTAAGCTCTGTACAGACTGCACACTTACACTCATGACATTGACACAAATGCAGTGAAAGCATTGTTGACAATGACCTGTTTTTGTAATGGTGATATCATGTAGATCTAACAACGTTTCTAACAATGTTTCTGGTGGGAGGGAGAAGACACACATCTAACGATGTTTGTGTTTAGGGGGAAAAGGGTAATATATCTTCTTCTTCATCATAAAAGCTGACAGACTGAGTATATTTGTCAATTGCATCGTGAAAAGCTAGTATTTACATTTTGTTGAAATTCTTCTGTGTCTTAACTGCACTTTACACTGACTGGCATGAGGACAATGTGGCATGACCGTGGCATAGCGATTGTAGAAATCTGAAGCTGTTTGTGATGGGAGGGAGAAAAGGGACATATAGAAATCTGAAGCTGTTTGTTATGGGGGAGAGAAGAGGGACATATAGAAATCTGAAGCTGTTTGTTATGGGGGAGAGAAGAGGGATATATAGAAATCTGAAGCTGTTTGTGATGGGAGGGAGAAGAGGGACATATAGAAATCTGAAACTGTTTGTGATGGGAGGGAGAAGAGGGACATATAGAAATCTGAAAGTGTTTGTTATGGGAGGGAGAAGAGGGACATATAGAAATCTGAAACTGTTTGTGATGGGAGGGAGAAGAGGGACATAGAAATCTGAAACTGTTTGTGATGGGAGGGAGAAGAGGGACATATAGGAATCTGAAAGTGTTTGTTATGGGAGGGAGAACAGTGCTGTGGGTCTGCTATGTTTTTGGTGGGAAGGAATAGATTGAGAACATAGACATATATATAGATCTGACGAATTTTGTTGTGGTAGGGAGAAAAGTGTCTTATATAAATCTAACTATGTAATTGATGGTGTGGTGGGGTGGTGGGATAATCTAAGCATGGCTTGGGAAGGCAATGACGTGATGATATTGACGGACTAAAAGTTGCAGTCAAACTCTGTGGCCAGCAGGATACATCACCTATAACAGGGAAAGCAGAATGGGCCCATTTTAAAATGTTAAACTTTCATTTCATTTCATGGCAACGGAAAAACATTAGTTTTGGTACTTCAGAGAACCCTTTCCTGTTGCTTCTCTACTTTTGTGTATCACTAATGTATAACTATAACAATTTTCTTCTCTTTCTGCTGGTTGATTCTTCTTCTTGTTGCTTCATGAATTTCATCTGTGTTCCCTCATTGATAAATCGTACTGACATAATCAATATCTGCTCAATAATCAATAAGTAAAAACTGCTCCCAGTTGGATTTTTCTGAAGTTGAATGTCTGTATCTGGTATGAACAATTATTTCTCTAGATTCGGTTTTATGGTAGACATTTAATTTTTGTCCGCTTGTTTATTCTATCGCTTCCTCAATTTCATCTGCATTCCACCACTGATTGGGAGTAAAATGCAGCATGCTATATAGTAGGAACAATGTTTTAATGAGATATCACCTACACTATTGCAGTGTTTTGTTGGATTTTTTAAATTATTTTTTTGATCAACTCTTGTATGCCAGTATTAGTTACTTTGCTCAATGCTCATTCATTTTGTACTGTGAATTCAACTTGGCTTCTCTATTCAATATCTTTGCTTCTATGCCCTTTTCTTACTTCTGCTTGCTAGTATTAGAACTAGCATTCTGAATCGTAATTTTTATTGTTTTTGATTTATGGTAGAAACATAATGCATCGCCTCATTCTACAGAACTGTTTTAAATTTATATGATGTAAAACTTTCAGAGTCCAACCCAGAACGGTAACCATGTCTTCTGTCTTTATTATGTACATTTGACCAAAGGCAGAAAGGTGTTGCTGCCCCTTTTTTCAGTCTGAAGACTGTAGCCTCAAAGTTTGCGACAAATGCTTGCTTCTTATGAATCTGGAAGGCAATTGAAAGCTTAATAGTTGACATTTGCCCTTTTTTAAGGTCTTGGCACTTCTGGAATCAATTAAATCAATGAAATCAATGAAATCACTGTGTAGGATGTTTTAAGAGTTGCACCAAGTATGCTGCCGTTTATTTTGTCACAAAGTGACTGATTACATGATTTTTTTTGTTTGTGTTTTTATTAACATGAATTCACATGACTGTCTGCCTTTTTTATGTCTATGCTAGTTAATTTATACATTTTTCAACTAAGCATGCCCACTGTGTGTTGCTGTATGATGTATTTCAATTTCAGTTAATCATCTTTATTGACCTTTTCATTTAGTATTGGCATGATTTATTATGTCTGTTGAGTAACTTGGATCTTTGTTACTGAATGCATGAAACAGAATCAGTGTATGCATTAAATTGAGACCATCGTAGCATGAAAAACAGTAGCATTGACGCTTTCATTTTTTACACCCTCATAGTCATAGAGCCCATCTGATTTAAAAAAAAAATTGTTTGAATTTCCTTAAATTAGCACATCATGAAAATACGTATTAATCTGTTTTATGATGTTTGTATTTCTGAATATTAATCTGTATTTGCAGGTAGCTACAGATAAAAGAGATTTTGATAGATGTTGATATTGGTATCAAGTTTTCCGAGAAGATTAAAAGAAAATAGTATCCTTTAGGACAAATTGCCTAGTTTTCTTTGGGTGTGTTTTTGACGTGTAAGAGAATGAATGTCTGTTCTAATACTCTAAAACACTTGTGGTGCTTTTGATTTGTGGCATCAGTTGCCTGAGTGACAGTTTTTATAGGTTTCATTACTTATTAATTAATGAGCAGAGAACAAGGAGAACATTTACATTCTTTCTGTTTCTAAAGCTCTGTTGTTTTTTTCTCTTTCCACTTGGACAGAACCCCAGCAAACTTCAAGCCAACAATCAAGCTCCGGACCACCACCACCACCTCCTTCCTCAGAGCCGCCGCCGCCACCCCCGTCAGGTGGCCCTCCACCACCACCTCCTCCACCTCCTCCTCCTCCTCCACCACCACCGCCTCCCCCTCCTATGTAACTTTGACAAGAGCCAAACTGGACAAATTGTAGAAGATTTAATTTATTGCTACAGCTCTCTGTCCAGCTCCTGGCAATGTTGCTATCTTGATATTTGTGCAATCAAATGTATAGTATCTCTTATCCACAATTAGGCACACTGTAATAGAATACTTAAAAATCTGGTGTTTGGTACCATAAACCAACCCAGTCTAATTAAATTTGCTTTCCAATATATTATTATTATTATTTTTATTATATTATCGTTATATGAGGTTTTTTGTTGTATTGCTTTGGTTGCTCTTTGTATACTTTTTAGTTCTACTGTGGAGTCCGCATAAGGTAAACCTTTCTCCTGATCCTGTTTTTTTTTCCTTATTTAAGTTAACTAAACAAAGTCTGGCCTACATAAACACCGATCACACTGTCCATTTGAAATAAACTGTTTATTTCTGTCACAATGGCCTCTCCCTATCCACTTTTGCTGAACACTGATGTTAGTTTGCTCAGTACACAGTGCTCAGCCTTGTCTACTTCTAAAGGTAATAATATTCTACAAGACACTAACCATGAACCCAGGAGTGGGCTTCACCCAATCATGTAATTGTATAATTATTATTCCAAGAATCCCGTCACATGATCCAGACTGGCTATGGCTAAACAACACATTCCATCTTTTATTCTACCTGGACTTTATCCTACCACAGGTTTTGTAACCACCGGTTGATTCCCTTGGAAATGTTTATGATGAACCTCACGTAAATAACCTCATTGGTCTGGTTCCATTGGGTTTGTCTTAAGCGGACTCCACTGTATTTTAATATTTCAAGCTCAAGTTTGAAGATACAGAGGTGAAAACAAAGTAATTGGATTTATCAGCTATATCATTTTTTTATTTTTCACTTTCAAGGGAAAGTATTGCTCATTTGCAATTATCACTAGTACAGTAGCTTTCACATGAGTACCCTCCAGCTGAATGCCCATTTTGCCTAAGTGCCTGTTATTTCGACGAAACCGATTTTTTACTATCAGAATCGTCACTTTCAGTGCCCGACATCAAAAGCCATCTACCACCTTAGTGCCTGGTATGTTGGCATGTTAATCAAAAAAGCAATAAAATGTCATCTTACTACAGATAAAGTAACCATGAATACTTGTCTGGAGTTTGCTAGGGTGTCAAATGTATGCCCCCCTCGTTGGTCCACAGTTAATGCGACGCAAAAGATGTGGCCTAGATTTGGACTTCGATGAAGAGATATGCTCAATGATGCTTGCAATGACAATGCATTCGAGTCCCTCCCAGACGGGCCAAAATGATCACTGTCTGGCTATGGACAGGGATGTCTTTGAACTTTTTGAAATTGGTGGCGTGGCTCGTAAACTTGAAAGTGATTTAAAGATTTTCAAGATGTTTTGTAAACTTCATGAGATTTGAAAGATATCGGACCCGCAGGGTCGATATCGCCTGTGTGCCATCTTCGGCTGCTTCCCGACCACTGTCACGAAAACTACTATATTAATATATCTCCCTGATTTAGTCAGCCAAAGTAGAGTTAGCTTTCTTTTCTCTCCAGAATTATTTTCTTTTTTTTTACTTGCTTCTTTCAATAACTTACAAATATTTGCTTAATTTGTCTACCAATGTTTGAAGTGGCACCATTACTTTGTTAGTCTTTCTAACGAAACATGAATGTTATCGATTTTCATTTCTTCAATGTGATTTTTATGACAAGAAAATAGTACGATGCTTATAGATATATATATATGACATGTTGCTTATTTATTATGTTTATCAAATGAGATGGGAAAAATAAATTTTTGCTACCTGTTACTGACAACATGCATTTTGGCTTTTTCTTTGGGCTTTTTTTTTTTTGCAGAGAGATGACTTTGTAGTGGTAGGGGTTAGGAAGGGGATAATGTTTTGCTTGTTTTGCTAGTTCTTTTTATGTGTGTGTGTGTGTGTGTGTGTGTATGTGTAATTGTAGACGCTAATATCATACTACCCATCAAACTTATAGATAGGTTGTCTAGTTGATGGCCTACCCACCAAACTTATAGACAGGTTGTTTAGTTCAGGGTCTACTCACCAGACTTATAGACAGGTTGTTTAGTTCAGGGTCTACCCACCAAACTTATAGACACCTGGTTTAATTCAGGGTCTACCCACCAAACTTATAGACACCTGGTTTAATTCAGGGTCTACTCACCAGACTTATAGACAGGTTGTTTAGTTGAGGGTCTACCCACCAAACTTATAGACACCTGGTTTAATTCAGGGTCTACCCACCAAACTTATAGACAAGTTGTTTAGTTGAGGGTCTACCCACCAAACTTATAGACACCTGGTTTAGTTGAGGGTCTACCCACCAAACTTATAGACA
>JBCJKE010293016.1:0-16313 GCA_039654525.1 Melibe bucephala | reverse complement strand
AATAATAATAATAATAATAATAATAATAATAATAATAATAATAATAATAATAATAATAATAATAATAAATAAATAAAAATCATCTCCTTTGTTTTTATTATACATATGTATAATTATCGTAAGGGTGTTATGATTTTCAGATTTCTACCCAAGCTATGAGAGAATGCAGAAGGGCTGCTATTCAGTCCCAGAAGACGATGAAGGAAACTCCCTCAAGGGCTCGAAGACTGACAAGGGAAATGTTGATTTACTGGAAACGGTTTGAGAAAGTTGAAAAGGAGCACAGAAAGAGAGCTGAGAAAGAGGCTTTGGAGCAACGTAAATTAGATATTGAATTGAGAGAAGTAAGTTATCAATGAAAATTATTACTTTCAATTTAAGGCTAGGGGCTAAAAGTCATTCAAGTTGATTTGTTAGAGGCTAAAATGATCAAATTTGGGTCACAAACTGAAAATGGAGTTCTTTGTACTAAATTAAATTTAACATCTTAGCTGCACATTTTTTTCCCCCATAAGTATGGTTTTTAAGCTGTTTTTAGAAATGATCAATCGAGCAATATCTAAATCGAAAACTGTTTCTTGTGACTCATCTTAAAGAGCTTCACCCTCGGCTTCACTTAACGTTTTTGAACCACTGGCTCCCATTAGCATTTAGATTGTAAACAACCTGCTGATATGATCAACAATCAATTTACAGATATTAAAGACATGATAGTGATAATATAGTGGACACAAACTAGAGTAAAATGCGAACACTTTAAAAGCCTAGACTTTAGTTTTACTGCTCTTTAGAAGTTAGGATTACCCTAAAGGCTTAGACATCAATTTTACACCACCTTAGAAGCTTTGAATACAAGTAGATTTGCATAGAATAAGTGACATGAAGGACGTGAATCATAGTGATAAAGTGAAGTTGACCCAATTATGACTTTATATCTAGACCTACATGTGCGTTTTTGTTAGAATTAGAATTCAGGCTTTTTGGATGCTGTGTCCTTAACATGTATGTGGCTTCAGCTGATTGTCAATTGTTTATACCCATTGTGTTACATTCATATCTCAAAGAAAATGCCACTATAAGCATGAATAAGGCATTCATATATTTCATATTGTTGAACACCAACATTAAAAAAAAAAATCTGCTTAACATTTTAATTACAGTTGTATTATTCCCTCATAAGAGAGGAAATGTGTGTCATTTTTAAAAGTGCAAGAGCAGAATTTTTAATTGAAACAAATGTTAGTTTTTGGTGTGACTGCAAAACTTGATCAACACATTTTTGGATTGTTTATGATTAGCAATTGTCATGTTCTGCAAAAAGTACATACATTTCATGATTTGATACCATTTTAAATGTGGCATTTTGCACACAAAGATTGAAATATCAGGTCATATCACAGATCTATTTATAAGTTTATTGTAGAGAATCATGCATTTTCATCAAACCCTTCTTATATTTATACACCAAGTGAAAAAGGCTTGTATACATTCAATTTCCTGTGGATTTTTTTCTTTCTTTTCTCCTTTTTTGTTGTTGTTGACAACTGGGAAAGATATGTCTTGTAAAATATAACACATTATGTAATTGTACCCTTACCTTTTCCAGGCTAAGAGACAGCAACGCAAGTTGAATTTCCTGATTACACAGACAGAACTATATGCACATTTTATGGCAAGGAAAATAACTGGAGAGGGGAATGAGAGAAAAGATAAGATCTTGAAACAACTGGATGACCGTGGCCGAAGCAGTGGATCTCGTCATGTGAATGGGGGTGTTCTTGAAGATGAATTGGAAGAAGATAATTATGGTAAGAATTTTTGCTTTTAATTAGTGTACAAACTGTGTTCTGACCAAGTTACTATTGTTTTTTTTTTTTTTATGTCAGATTTGGAAAGAAAATAAGAAACTTCTCTCTCCCCCATTTACATATTTTTGTTGTCTCCTTTTTTTGCAGACAGCGAAGCCATGAAGAGATTAGTAGTGGAAAATGCAGAAGCAGCATATACCAAACATAAAGCGAAGGTAAGGAAATTTAATGCTGGTCTATTTTCATAAAAGTATCTTAAAACATGATAGGATATAATATAAGGCTTACTGAATGTGCCATTTTCTCATTAACATAGGAAAACGTAATGAAATACCATTTTTAATGGAGGATCTGTTTTTTGAAAATCTTGTTTATCTGTATCTTGAAATTTAAATGTTTTTGCCTTTCACTCCCAATCTTTTGATTGTTTGGAATTGTACTTGAATCAATAAAAATTATTTCTATATATTTTTGAGGGGGTCTCATTGATATCTGAAAGCCCAACAGTGCTCTTACTTTTTTTTCCAAAAGTCTTGCTCCTATGGCTAGATGATTATGATTTTTTTATCCTGTATTTTGTCTGTAAAAATGTTAAAACTGAAGACCATACTCAGCTCATTGCAAATTTATTTGCTTGTTTTTACAGAGAAGAGCCTTTGATTCAAATTCATGTAAGTATATCAATTTTTTCATCACAGTTGTCTTGAATTTATCGTAGTTCATTTCTGAATGTTTTTTAAGACCTCATTTTGCAAAGCTTAAAAGCTCTGGTACACCAATTTTTTGAAAATGATAGAGGGGTTGTGATATTGCTTAGCCGTGTTTAGTATTGTTTTTTTTTTAGAGTTATGTAAATATCTAATGTCAGCAAAATGGAGGAAAACGCCAGCTTTAACAAAAAGAAACCGATTTCGTTCATCTGATGTAAAGCGCTTTAAAAATACATTTTAAAAACTAAAAAAATTGGTTGAAGAATTCAACTGATTTTCTAGTTTTAGAAACAATAAAACTTTGAAAAGTCAAAATGGTTGCAAATCTGTCTTTTCTCTAGACTACCATACGTTTGTCGACTCATTGTGCCATTTAGAGATGATATCCAAAAACACTTCACTCAGTTGTCCTGAAATTGAATAGTTAGATGAAAAAATAAGTGATTTTGTCCACCTCATCTCACAGTGAATCAAGCCTTGGCAGAGCCCTCGTTGAATGAAGATGCACGATGTGCTCAACCAAATATGTTTAGTGGCAAACTAAAAGGATACCAGCTGAAGGTAGGTTTGAAACTTTTTGCATAGGGATTTCTCTTGGTCTATGTAAAATGTAACTCAGTAGTCTCCGCCTAATAAGCCACTCTTCGGTCGACAAAAGAAAACAGGCTATCAAACGGAGCGGGTTATAAGACATACAAGCAAGGGGTTTAATAAAGTACGTATGTACATTGTGTATTACGAAATTGAATGTAATGTACATGTAGTTTAATCAATTAATGATTGGCTGCAGAAACGGCCAATCAGTGGTCTACAGTGACAAGTCACCTATGGATGTTCCTCTTTGTCCCTCCCACTTGTTAGCCAGCTGGGCCTACTATGACATTTTCTTCCATAATAGGGCATTATGGGAATGCTTAAGCTCCACTAAACGTTGCTCAATCATCGGCCCACACTATGCAGGAGATGGTGGCATTTCTCTTTTGTTCTCCAAGGCAGGGCATGGCTTGTGCAGTGGTTTGGTTGACTGGATGACCAAGGTCTGATTGTGTGTGTATTGTTAGACAGTTGGATTGGATGCCTGTTCTTTTATTGCCTTTGTGAGATGGGTGCTTTTAAAAGTCTTGCCATTGATTTGCAAATGACTTGTTACCAAGGTTTATGAATGGGATGGCTGTATTGTGTTTAAAAATTCTTTCTCATCATCGTTGTTTGTTATGGGCCCAGTGAAAAATACTGGGTATTAGAGGGGTATCTTAAATAGAAGAAAAGACTGTTTCACCAAAAAAGTGGTTTATTAAGCGAAGTGGGCTCTAAGATGGCGGTTTATGAGACAGTGACTACTGTGTATTTTATCAATCAATCATTTTATCTGCCCACCAAGTTTTGACTGTTAGGTTAGATATATTACGTTTTACATAGAATCATATTACATTTTTACAGTACAAACTTGGTGGGTAGATAAAATGATTGATTCTACCTTGTAGGACCAGTCTTTTAAAATACATTTTAGAAGTTGCTTGATTTCATGTCACTGTGAAGAACATTGTATTACCCTCTGATTATTGCAGTTTGAATTATGGAAGCATGGCACTGTTTCCCTGATTCTCTTATAAAATGACAGACAAAGAGCGATGGCATCTCAAATTTTGAAGAAAATTGACCCTTTAGCTTAGGTAAAAAATTTTATTATTTGGATGGAAAGAAAAAATTATTATTTGGATTTTATTTTTGTTTTAAATCATTTTGCAGGGCATGAATTGGATTGCTAATCTCTACAACCAAGGCATCAATGGTATCCTTGCTGATGAAATGGGTTTAGGAAAGACAGTGCAAAGTATTGCTTTTCTTGCTTATCTTGCAGAAGTAAGTTTGTATTTATCAAATCATAGGGTTTTATGACTTTATCACCTATATTTAGGACCTAATGTTTATTAGATTTAATCTGTGTTTTATCATGTGTAGTGCATCTATGTCTTTTAATCTTTCTCTTTTGCTGTCTGTTTTTACAAGTATGAATATGTACCAGTATATGGCCATTGCTTTATTTCCAGGTGCAATCAATATGGGGTCCTTTCCTTGTCATAGCACCTGCATCAACCCTTCATAACTGGCAGCAGGAAGTTTCAAGGTTCACGCCAAAGTTTAAGGTATGTAACAGAAAAGGATTTTTCATTTGAAAATTCAGTTTCCAAGTTATCAAATTTTGAGCTAGTTTTTTGGGGTTTTTTTTTTACACTACGGATCCCTGGCCATTTTCATCTGACTGCCATCCCTACTCTAGCGATTTTAGGAGAATTTAAAGAATTATAACTCTTCAGTTAATAAAGATATAAAGTTGAAATTTTGCTAGTCTTTAGATCTATTTTAGCTCTGTTGCCTGTACAAATTTTAAGTTTCTTTATCCACGGATTTTAAAAATTATTTTACATTAATTTTTGAAATTCACCCCCTTTTTTAGTTTTTCTATTAGTATCCAATTCTTCACATTACAAAACATACAGCATAATTTTGAAATAAGAATTTGCATATTGTAAATGAAAATGAACTTCAAGACCCCATGGTAATATTTGTTAATCATCTAGATCCACCTGAAAAAAAAAAAGCAAATTAGTAAAAACATGCTTAATTTTTCTACATTTTACTACATAAGTCAAACAGTAACAGTACCACACACCATGATCATGAGGCAGTCCATTTAATACTTTCCAGAATCTAGATCTAGTAAAGAATTTACTTTACATTCTATCAAAACACATTTAAACAATCTTTACAATACAAGCTTGAGTAATCAGGATCATCATCACAGGAATCGAACATCACTGTCTTATGTTACTATTTGATCATCTTCATCAAAGAAATCAAAAATGTTTAGGCAACTTGATGCCATTTTGATAGGTCTGGGCTTTACTTTCAATCTGGTTGGGAAAACCCAGTCAATAGACAAGTAAACATGCTTATTCAGCTTCTGTTGTTTTTTTTTTGTTTTTTTTGTAAATTGAATAGTTAACAGAAGTAATCGGTATCCCATGTTTTTAAATGGTCTTATAGCTAATGTACCAGAATGAATTCATGACGTCAGTCTCGATGATATTCAGCATCAGGTCTTGATGCAGAAATCATGTTCTCGATACCATTCTGAACGAGGGTTCAGTAAGTTCACCTTTTGAGTACCAAATTCATTAAGCATCAAGTTTTACCTGTTTAGTTTATGCCCTTATATTGAAAAAGTGTAAAATAACTCAATTAGGATGGATTTTTATTTTGTCCTACAGGTTGTCCCATATTGGGGAAATACTCAGGACCGTAAAATTCTTAGAAAGTTTTGGGATCAGAAAAGTCTTCACACAGAGGAAGCATCTTTTCATGTGGTCATCACTTCTTATCAGTTAGTCATCCAGGATGTTAAGTACTTCCAGCGCATCAAATGGCAATATATGGTTTTGGATGAGGCTCAAGCCATCAAGAGCACATCTAGGTGAGCTCAATTTTTAACATTATTTTTCAGTTCAACCAGGTATTGAAAAAGATTCAATTAAAATATAATTTAAATTGTAGGTAAAAATTCTGTCTCTTATCATAGAAATTGATCAAATTCAAGTACTCTTTGACTTCATATAATTGCTTCATTGCTCTCTTCTATAGCGTGAGGTGGAAAATCCTTCTCGGCTTTAATTGTAGAAACAGACTTTTGCTGACTGGAACGCCAATTCAGAACAGCATGGCAGAGGTAATTCTTCTGTGAATATTTGTCCTGTCATGTATTTTATTAGAATTGTAAATAGTGGTAAACAGTTGACAATTATGTAAGCTTTTTGTAGTTGGAGTTAGCAAACTATTAATCTGAAACATTCCCATTTAGAGGTGGTGCCCTTGTTTTGGTATTATTTTAGGATTTATTAGGCTCAAAGGAATGCATTATTACTATTGGGAACCAGCATAAATGGGGTTGTTGTTATGTAAAATTAGTTCATAATGACAAACGTACCATATTAGAAAGAACTGGGGTTACATATGTCTTGCATGTATACATCTTGCACCAAACTTCCCCGCATGATGCATCTGGGAAACGTAAATGGCCTTAAATTCTTACACACACATACTCAAACAAAACAAAACAACAGCAGCAACAACAAACCCAAAATAACACAAAACGAACCAAAGCGAGTGGTTAAAAAAAATCCAACAAACAAAACAGCAACAAAAAAACACCAGCAAAATATTTTGGCACGTCATTATTGATTTACCAACCATGAAATTTTATTTATTTTGTTTGTTTGTTTGTTGTTTTTTTTGTCATGGAAAAATGTTATGCACACATTACTGTCAAAACCCCTTTTTTCCCCAGTTGTGGGCCTTGCTACATTTCATCATGCCAACTCTATTTGATTCACATGATGAATTCAATGAGTGGTTTTCTAAAGATATAGAAAGTCATGTGGAGAAACAGTCAGGCATCGATGAAAGTAAGTTTTTTGGGTAGCGTGTTCAAATTTATTTAACTGAGGATTATATTTATTTTAAATCTTGTTGCTCCACCTATGTCATCATGAATATTTATATCTGCATTACCAAGAGGTAGCAGCTTATCACAAGGTGATTGCTTTGTAAAGGGAAAAACAAATATTTTTGACAATGAGTTCATGAGTCTATTTAAAAACAAATTTTTTTTTAGATAAATTAAAATGTCATATGTTGTATTTATACATTTCGTAAATGTTTGCAGTCATAAAGCATATCCCTCCTTCCCATCCCTTCTTTTTTTTTTTCTTTCTTTTTTTGTTGTTGTTGTTATCATCACACATTTCTTTTCTTTAAAGACTTGTTTTTTAAAATTCTTTAACAGACCAGTTATCAAGATTGCACATGATCCTCAAGCCATTCATGTTGAGAAGGGTGAAGAAAGATGTGGAAAATGAGCTCTCAGATAAGGTAAAAACAAGTTTTAGAATAATTTTCTTCTCTGATAGTGTTAGAGAAGCTGTTGCATGTAACATGTTTAAAGGTAATATCTCAATGTGTCACGAAATTGTGATAAGTGCTTCATCATTTTTTTTTTTTTTTTGGCAGATTGAAATTCTAGTCTACTGCCCTTTGACAACACGACAAAAACTTCTTTATCAAGGCATCAAAAACAAAATATCAATCGAAGATCTCTTGCGTTCATCAACGTCCTCGACTTCATCAGCCCAGTCGACTACAAGCAGCCTGATGAATATTGTTATGCAATTCAGAAAGGTGATTTTCTTTTTTGTATCATGCTTTTAAACTGAATATTAGTTTTGTTGATTGTCTCAGTTATTTTGTTTGGGTGATAACAATTCATAGTGTTTGAGTGATTATGTAATCATTGCAGTCTTGCAATAAAATCTTAGTGAGGTCAAATTGATTCAATACATTGCATCTTCTTCTTTTTCTTCCTCTCCTCCTCCTCCTCCCTTTTTTCAAAAAAAATTTATTGATTTTTTAAAGGTTTGCAACCATCCAGAGTTGTTTGAAAGAAATGAACCAAAGTCGCCATTCTTCCTGCCCATTCAGCCCTTTACCCTCCCAAAATTAATATACAGGGAAGGTGAGAAAAAATGTTATGAGTAAAGGAAATAAAATATTCCTTATTTTTTCCCATTTGGGAAATTTGATTATCTGTAGTGAAGAGCATGGCTCACCTTTAAATGTCTTTAACTAAAATTGCTTCCATTTACCTGAATAGAAACACATATTTCTCATTTTCTCAGCCTTACATGCATACTACAATATTGCCAGTGTAAATTTAATGTGCATGCTCAACTTATCAACAGTATCTTCATAGATAAATCAAATTTAGTTTATCAAAATTCTTTTAATGGCTGTGAAGATTATTCTATAAAAGTTGCTTCTTTTTTTTCTGACTTCCAGGTTTGCTGGGAACTGCTTTGTCAAGTCTTCTTCACATTGTGTTCAACAAATTGTATATTTTTTCACCTGATAATATCCATGGATCCCTCTTTCATTCAAGATCAGGTGAGTCAACAGTTCATCTTATTCATTTTAACAGAGTATTTATACAGAGTTGCTGTTTCCAGAAAATGCACAGGAAATATTAATTGTGAGGAAAAAAAGAAAAGCAAGCAATATTCAAGGCCAAGCGCAGTAAATTTCTCATTGTTCAGATGTTTACTACCTTGATGGCATTTTTGACTTTTTGGTGTTCAGTGTTTCATTTCAAAAGTGATTTTCTTAGACTTTCATTAGACATGCTTGTTCTATATTTCAATTTCTGTCCAACATGAAAATTGGCTGGAATGTTGATATATAAGACACACAAAATCACATGAGTTCAAGAATAAAAAGAAATATACAAAAAACCCAACAAAACGGTGACGAGGATCAAGAAGTTCAACTGCTTTAAATGCTGTCATAACTTGTGATGCCTCAAAGTACGTGTTCAGTGGGTCTAGTGCAGATGAGTATACATGCACATAGCTGCCAACCGTTTTGTATAAAACGGAATTGTTCCTTGTTTGGCTTCTCCAGTCTTTAAGTCCATACTAATTGTATGTTAGATCTTCTGATTCTGGATTGTAGCCCCTGGATCCAGTATTATTGTTATAGTGCTTTTTCGTAATGGTTTTAGGAAGTAAATTGGCTCAAAATGAGTTCAGGATGGCTTAGACTTTGGTCCTTGAACCCTGAAATTTAATTTTTTCCCCCTAGGATGCTTCTTCCCCTGGACTCCGAGGGTCGTTCCTTTTTTTACTTTGGAAAAGTTGGCAGCTATGCATGCATAAACTTTTTGAAATTTAATATTGCTGATGAGAAATGTATTTTTAGTTAGGCTGATTTTGATATTTAGTTTTAGATTTTTTATATTGTATTAAAATTACAATGTGAATATTTGGCACATACTCTTACTTCAACCATTTTCCTAGTAATAGCTTTGTGATGTTTTTGTCCTTCAGATACGCCAAGTCATGTAAATAGTTGTTTCTCATTCACTCGTCTCATAAACATCTCACCCAAAGAACTTCATGACCACATGTATGGTGGAATGCTTGTGAGGTGAATACCAATTTTATTTCATAGTTACTGGTTAGATTGATTGATATTTTCCTTTTATTTGGTTTCCTCAGGTTCTGACTTTAGTGTTTGCACATATAAAATGTGTTTTAGACTTGAGAATATGTTGATCTGATATTTTCTTTTTATATAGGTTTTCTCTGTTTTTGATGATGTGTTCATTCAAATATGTGTTTGAGGTTTAAAAATCATGTCTTTTTGTCTCTTATCATTGAAAAGCAGTTGATGCTGTAAAAACTCTTAGAAACCTTTATTTTTTTCATCTTTTTAAAAAATTTATTTATAAAAAAATTCTTTTTGTTTCGCGTTGTATGAGAGTTAAATGTTTGAATTTATTTTTCAGATGGTTGGGTGTGTTCCTCTTGATGAAAGCTGCATATAGGATACACCAACGCCTATTTTGGCAAGAAACGGCTTCCTCCAGGTAAACCTATGATTGCATAGTACGTATGGCATTTTTATATAGTGTTACAGTTTGAACATCTTATTTTGCAGGACAAATTTATTCTGTAAGAGTGAGAGGAAAGGCGAAAGGAAAGATGTCTGATAGATCAATATCACATGTGAAGAAAAGTCAACCTATATAGAGTAATAGTTTATTCTAATCTATGTTGTGGAATAATCATCCTTGCTGCTCAGCCCTACATCTCATGACATAAAAATTAATTAATATTGCATACTGAGGACCTCGGGCACAAATCATCTTGCTGCATGAACTATTATACTTATTTACTAACATACTTACTTTATTACTTAATTACTTAATGGCCTTTTACATCTCTGTCTATGGACTGGGACCCCAGCAACTTGTACCAGGCCATGTTTGAGTTCTCCAAAGGTCTCTTTTGCTGGCAAAATCTGTTAGTCAAGGTCCCTCTTGCTTATTTGGTTTTCCATGAGCTTCAGATCTTTATTGAGAACAACTGGTTGTGTTGTAAGTGGTCCCCCTTGAAAGGGGCCTCCGCATTTCCTAAAGTAAGCCGTCATTGATTTGTATGCAGGTATTCCTATGGCCTGTTTCAGGATATGTCCGAGGGGCTTTCTTTTGTCTGTCGGTACAGGGTTTCATTCGTTATAATTGTCGGGTATCAGATGTTAAGTTCCCGTTTTAGTTTTTTGCGGTGGAATGCGTAGAGCATCTCTTCGTCTCCTTTTTTTTAGTGCCCATGTTCCAGAGTTGTAAAGGAGAATTTATTTTATGAGTCCTTTATATAGCTTGAGTTTAGTTTCTTGTTTTATCTTATCTCCTTGTATCCATACGTTGATCAGTGTGTAGGCGGCAGCATTTGCCAGGTGTTTTCTTCCATCCAGGTCTTCCTGGTCTCCAGTCAGTGAGCTGACTTTTCTTTTAGCTTTCCACTCCTCTGCATTCCTTGATTATTTAAAATAAAAATAACTGTAGTCCTACAGGTTAGGGTTCATGGCCAGAAAGACTGGTCAGTGACTTCCATTGACTGATGATAATTAATTGAGGCTAAATTTTGATAGTCTCTAATTATGAGTGTGTGTATTTCTCTTGGTCATTTTAAAATGTGGAAAACATTCTGGAAGGAAAAGTCAAGATAAAGGATCTCTGCCTATGGCCATAAATATGTTTTTTTTTAAACTCATCTATATTATCTTTTATCCTAGTCAAAAGAACATGGTTTCAAAAAGTACTTTGTATTATGTAAGTATATGGGCAGACAAAATGGGGGTGAAGTTGTTTCAATTTACACCATATCCCCTGTTACCATTATTTTAAAAAATATTTTTTCATTTTATTTCTCATTTCAGCAGCATGCCCACCACTAGATCTTCCTTGTTGTTAGAACCCCTCAGAAGTAGCAGTGCCATTAATATACAGTTGAGTCCCGTCCTCAAAGATCTTGTCTTTACCAGCCATACCTCTAGGTTTTTCTCCCATGAAAGTATACTCCTTCACTACATCCCTGAGACTTTTAGTCACTGCCAGATTCGTTTGCGGAAAACCCACCAATTGAAGAAGAACCCTCTCAGTCCCCCCAACTCTCCCACAAAGGTTTGTGTTGTTTGATACTCCAAGGTATAGTGGGTAATAATTATTAAAGGTTATTAGAATTCTGAGCTTATATGTGCACAATCGGAAAAATTTCCGAAATCTTTTTAGAAATTGTGATAATTCCTTTCACTGGATTTTTTCTGAATATACGTTAACCAATAGGTACCAATTTACACAATTGTAAAAATATAAAATTTGTCCTTTATCCCCATGGTGTGATCAATATCAACATCTCATATGTGAATACATTTTTATTATCCCAAAGGTTGACTTTAAGCAAAATCCATTGTATTTGAAGAGAGTTGTTAAGGGATGTAGAGGAATTCATTGATGCAAAGAAGAAATAAAATGCATCCTACTTAGTTTTGAAAGAAAAATGGTCTAAGTTGCACCCTTTGCATGGTCATATCTAACAAATCCATGACAAAGTCATTGAAATTTATGAAACAGTCATGTTTATGTCTGTTTATTTGTTGAATATCTACCTGGGTAAATTTCATATCAGTTATCCCTCATTGTCCTTTATTGAGTTATTTTCTCACTACATCTCAGTCTTTCCTTTTCCCTTGATGTTTTTAATTCCAGTCCCCTGTACGGAGCCCCATCGAAGACCCATCCCTGAGGCTTCATCCACACAGGCTGCGCCCTACAAGGTTGTTAAGATGTCAACAGACTTACCTGCCTGCATTTTTCTCATTACTCATTCCAAAGGTGTGACCTTCAGAATGTTCTAATAGTTAGCATGGGTTATTTGGATGTCCGTCTTGATCCTGTCACTGCTGCAAACATTTTTTGTTATCTTACTTCTCCTTTGTGTTTTGCATGCCATTGATAAGGTTTATTCTAATAACTCAATCAAACCAGTGTTCTTTTTCTTTTTTTTTTAAATATTTACTTAATCTTTTGTGATAATTTTATTGTTTTGTTTTTTTGTGCCAGTGAATGTGAGATGTGTAATTTCCTTGAGTTTAAATTACATTTAATTTATTCTACTTTGAGAAAGATAAATATCCTGTATGATTTGAAATGTTGCTTTCTTCTACATCTTATCTGAAAAATAGTAAAATGAAATAGTAACAAAGGCAGTAAGTAATTCAGCACACATTTTGTTTATGTCCCATGACAAAACAGGTGGCTTGTCCTGGTATGAAGCAGTATGTGATAGACAGGAGTGCAGAGTGGGAACGCGTGAGGTCCGAGCATTGTGGAACTTTGGAGGCAAAGCAATCATTATTGTACGGCACACCAGGGCAGTATGTTTGCACCAGGTGGTCATCCAACTTCTTTACCCACCAGATCCCATCAGGGCTTTATGCTCTCCAACCTCACTTTGGATGGAACAATATTGTGATACCAGGTATATTATTAAATAATGTCCAGTTGACACATTGATTCGGTGAGGCTTATAATAAGATAAATTACTATCGGGTAAAATTATCAGAATTATATCATATTTACTTATTTTCAAAGCCTACACATCGAGTGAGATCATATGGTTTTAGTATTGTTTTGTAGTTCAGATTTGTCCCTGAAGTTTTTGCTAAGATTGTGATAATTTCTTTTATGTCCATCATGACAGTATTTTATTTTTATGAAGAGAAAAAAAAGACATTAAAGAAAAACCAAAATCAAAGTGAAATTACAAATAAATATGGAAGTGGAACAAATATGAATGAAAATATATACTGGTATACTTTTGTGAAGAAAAGCATTTTTCTTTAATGAAAAACAACATTTTAAAATATAAACAAATATGGAAATCATATACAGATATAAAATATAAATTATGAATTTTTATCAGTTGGAAGTTGCCATCCTAAAAACACTCTTTCAGACGTATTTATATATATATATAAAAAAAAATCTTCATTAAATATTTCATTGAAATTTTTCCTTTTAGACAAAGAATCCTTGGTGAGTGATGCGGGAAAATTATATGTTTTGGATTCATTGCTGCAGCGCTTGAAGGATGATAATCATCGTGTGCTGATATACTCTCAGATGACACGGATGATTGATTTGTTGGAGGTGAGCAAATTGTCTTCTCTCTCTGTTGGTAGATTTACCTCCTCTAATCATATCATAGGAAATTTATATTAATGAAAAAGCGTTTATTGAAATTATTTTTAAAAATAGTTTACAAAAAAAATCTTCTAGCGACTAGATGAAATTTATCTTATATGGGGTTGAAAAAACAACAAACAACATATTATTTACATTATAACTTTCACCCTGAATCCCCCTTCCCAGCATGTCTCCCCTAATACACTTATTCAATATTAACATTCATGTATAGAATCAAATAAATAGTAAAAGTAATCATGCATAAATAAATAAAAATAAGTGTAACTAGAGTGAGGCTGAGGAGATGATAAAATAGAAAGATGAACATTTATTTCTCCCACGTCAAAATCCCCTTTAAAAGAACTCTTTATAATGACAGTTGATAGATGTGATTAAAAGTAAAATCTTTTCCCTTTTATTTAGGAATATATGTGGTATCGAAAGCATACCTATATGAGGCTGGACGGTTCTTCGAAGATCTCTGAACGACGTGACATGGTTGCGGACTTTCAGACAAGATCAGACATTTTTGTTTTCCTTCTCAGCACAAGAGCTGGGGGCCTTGGAATAAACCTGACTGCTGCTGATACTGTGAGTAGCATTTGTACTGCCTCTGAAATAGTGATTTAGGAATTCTCTTTCGAGATGAACAAGTCATAAAAAAATATATGGATCAAGTAATACCAAACTTTATTTTAAATTATCACCGCCTGGACTGACCATGGACAAAGCCATTTCTAAAGGTTGTTTAGGATGAATGCTGTCTTTTTTCTTTCGTTTTTTGTTTCTTGTTTTTTTTGTTTCTCGATATATGAGAATCAAAACTAGATCCTAAATGTAAAGATGAGAAAAATATGCAGCTGGTCTTATTAATTTCACTATACCCTCATAATGAACAATTATTGGGACTTAGTAATAAAACCTTAGACTTAGAAGTAACAGTAGACAGTTTAAATTTCATTTTTCGATGTTCACTGAAAGCCAACACCCCTGCTTTTAAATACCCAAGTTCATTGATTGCTAGTAAAGGCCAGCAATCCAGCCACTGCCATTTTTAAACATTTATTTCATTAGGTTCTTGCTTCCATTGTAGCTAGAAGTAAATTTTACCTCCTATAATGTTACTTATTTGAAAATCTGGTGACTTCTGTGTCAATTATAGGTCAAGACAAAATTAAGGAGACGGATTCGTGTTTACCAAAACAGTAAAATAACAAAATTTAATATGAACACCGGTGAAATATGTGCACCGTTTTCCTCTTTTGTAGGTGATATTCTACGACAGTGACTGGAATCCAACTGTGGACCAGCAAGCTATGGACCGTGCTCACCGTCTAGGTCAGACCAAGCAAGTCACTGTATACAGGCTTATCTGTAAGGGGACTATTGAGGAAAGGATCCTTCAACGTGCCAAAGAGAAAAGCGAGGTCAGCTTTTAGGAAAGTTCTACTTATTTCTTGGAAGAATACACTTTGCGATTTATTTACCTAAAAACTTAAGCTCATGTTGAAGTCACACTTGGCTATACGCTTTCTACACTTACATTTTTTTTTATTGATCAGAACTTTTGTTTCTAATTCTATTAATCTAGCACAAATTTATAGCATCTTGAGTCTCGTAACTTTAGCCATCTCAGTGCTCATGAAATAGTTTGAAACGAAGATTGCAATCTCCTTACCGTCTTGGGAGATTTCCTGATCTTCTGGAAAATTTTGTGCAGTTTCACTTTTTCTTTTTCACATTTTGTTTTCAGATTCAGAAAATGGTGATATCTGGAGGCAATTATCGTCCAGACTCTCTGAAGCCTCGAGAGGTTGTGTCACTGCTTATTGATGATGACGAAATGGAGAAAAAATGTGAGTAGCTTACATTCCATCAAATCTCATGTGATACCAAAACATATGCTCCCCTTACTTTCTTACCATTTCCCTGAAGCACTCAAAGTTGTGGACAATTCATAGTAATTTTCTTCTTCTTTTTTCAGTATTAACCCGCACATTTGAGAAAGTTGGTGATGATCCAAATCTGGGGACAATTTTCCGAAAGCGAAAGAGAGAATACAAGGTGAGTGACTTAAGTCTCTATCATGCATTCATTCTATAATATGTTGTGAGTGATCATTCAGAAGTTTCTTGTCCACAACCT
The DNA here is from genome assembly GCA_039654525.1 of Melibe bucephala. Classification (NCBI taxonomy): domain Eukaryota; kingdom Metazoa; phylum Mollusca; class Gastropoda; order Nudibranchia; family Dendronotidae; genus Melibe; species Melibe bucephala. The sequence goes on along the minus strand of JBCJKE010293016.1, from coordinate 513 downwards.
TATTTGTAACTCAGCTCACAGTTTCTTGATGTTTTAGTTTTGCTTATGACTTTTCTTCAGTCAGACACTTTCATCCTTACCCTTTTTTTTTTTTTTTTTTACTTTTGGTTTGATGTATCTTCCTTTTATAAGGAGACCACCTCTCACTGTTAACAGGATGGATTAAACTTAATAATTAAGGGGAAATTTGGCAGTGAATGTGCATTCTCTGGAAAAAGTAGCTTTACAAGAAAATGAGGGTTTCAAACAGTCCTATATGTTCATAAATGAATATTCCTAGCATCAACTTGAACCTCAGACACTCCGTTGCCATGGTAAAGCCCAAAAACATGCGCCATCTTGGATTTTTTCTTGACAATCTTTAGATGTATTTTTATCAAACCCTATGCAGTCAGTTTGTCTAGAAATCTAACATAACATTCACTCCACCTTTCTCTCAGATTTGTCTGATTGCTTTTTCGAAATATTCAATAGTATGGTTTTTATGAATTTATTTGAATGGTATATACAACG
>JBCJKE010291906.1:0-16316 GCA_039654525.1 Melibe bucephala | reverse complement strand
TCTCTCTCTCTCTCTCTCTCTCTCTCTCTCTCTCTCACACACACACACACACACACACACACACTCACACACACACAGACATAAAAGCCCTCAAACAAACCCTTGCAGAAACACTCTAACATAGAGACATAGACAACAGTTCCAAAATCCTTCATGTCATGTGTTTAAGTTTCAAGGACTGTACCAACCTTCACATGCCCCTTCTGCATTGAGAGTAAAACCAGTGTTGCAATTGCATGTGTAGGTGCCATCGCCGTTGGAGCAAGTTCCATTCCTACAGAGTCCAGGCCGTGATTCACATTCATTAACATCTGAGGTTGTTTGCAAAATATGTTACTACTTAAAAACAAGTTTCCAAGTTGACTGGTTTTATAAGAATCTACACCTAAATAGCAATAAACATTGTTAATTTTGTTTTTTGAGGTTGAATTATATCTAGGCTAATTAAAAACTATTTCTAAATTATCTTTAAATCTTAAAAGTAATTAAATGTAGCTAAAACTTAACCTGATAAATTTTGTGCTGTCCGTCCGATGCCAACCGGAAGTTCCGGACATTATTATTATTATTTTTATTATTATTATTATTATTATTATTATTATTATTATTATTATTATTATTATTATTATTATTTTTATTATTATTATTACTAGATTTAACTATGAGAAATGTGGTTTAAATTAAAAACTTTTAGCGACAATTTAATAGCGTTGAGTTCCTTAGCAGTTTTGTGAATTATACTCTTTAAAAAGTGCAAATATATTTTAAATTATTCCTCAGATTATATAAAAGGGATTTCTATAATCATCATGAATGGAAAATATATAATAATGACTTCATCTTACCAACACAAACTTCTCTTGTAGGAGAAAGTCGATAACCATTATTGCAGATGCAGCTGTAACTGCCCTCAAAATTCAAGCATTCTCCATTAGCACAAACTTCCCTGTTTTCTTCACATTCATTGATATCTGTTGGCATCAAATGAGATAGAAATTGACTTAAGATGATAGCTTGCATATCATTGGTACCCTATATGAAGATGATATTCAGATTTTTTTTAAAAACGGATACGGAAATATTCAAAAGTATATCAATTTCAATATTATTTCTTACAGGATTTACATCCCTTGCTTTGCATGACAGTCAACACAGATTTCATTGAAATTGGAAATGAATACATACTAAATTTGCAACATTGTCAGTTAAAAATTTACGGTAAAGGGAATTTCAGTTCTCCTTAGAGGAAAGTTGAAACCAATTTGAATTTGAGAACTTCAGTACTGGAATCTACTGCCAAGTGTTGCCCATCTTTAATCTACTGACAAACTTTAACCCACATTTATTTACTACCAAACATTGAAAAATTAGCCTTCTGCCAAACGTTAATCCTCATTAATCTAGAGAAAGCATTTTTGCTCTCTAAAGTTGGGGAGGAAAATGTAAAATGGGGATTACGCTGGATAAAATTATCAATGCAGCCATAACATTTACTGGAGATACTAGTTCTATTGAGATTTTCACTTAGTACACTACTATTCAAAAGATAGCATCACTTACGGACTACACAACTCAATCTTTTTTCCCTCACATGTTAAGATAAAAAACTATAAGATGTAATAGATTTATTCAAGTAAAAACAAAAACAAAAAATTTTAAAAAATGAAACACGACCTCAGCAGCATCTAAATTTATTTCTTTCCAACTGGCATGAGACTCTTGAACAAGAAAGGCTTTTAATGTAAATATTTTCCCTAACTATTTCTATTTGTCCCTTTCTATAGACCAATGGATCAATTGACATCTTTATATACCTATGCTCATGTTTATTTATCAAATTATACACTTTATATTCCTCATCTATCCAATTATAACTTTCTATACATATTTCTTTGCCACATACCTTAAAATATGGTGATTATCTTTCCTATTTATGTCATACCCTCTATATACCATTAACCCACATTAATCTGAATGAACATTAACTTTCCAAAACATTAAATTTGAAGAGTATGTTGCTAATAATTCCTAATATATTCACAATACTTAAGATGTGCTTACCCTGGCAACGTCTTCCATCAGGCCTCAGTCTATAACCATCAGGACAGCCACACTCGTAAGATCCAGGCACATTGATGCACTGAGCATTCCCCATGCATGGGTCAATTTCCCGCAGACATTCATTTTCATCTATATTTGATTTAAGAAAAATCAGTTTGATTTTTATAAAGATTTTTCTTTGTTATTTAAAATATGTATATATTGCAGGGTGTCCCAGACTCGATGAACAGTAAAAAGCAAGCAAGGACTAAAAATGCCTGAAATAAAGTACATTCTGTGAGTAAAATATGCAAAGGAACAATAGGGTCATATAATATAATATCATAATTTATTAAACCAATAAACCAACCACAGTTTACTATATTAATATTCACAAAAAGTGCTCCACATGGCCCCCATAACGCTCAATGCATTTCTGTGCTCTACTGAGGAATTGCACAATAGCATTCTCATCCTGTTGCATTGTCCGGGATTTTACAAGCACTTCTACTTGATTTCTGAGATCATAAAGCATTTTAAATCTTTGACCTAGAATTTGTCCTAGATATCACCCAAGAGAAAAAAGTCGAAGGGGTTTAAATCCATACTTAAATCCTGACATTTAGCCCAAGACATGCTCTTCAAAAACGCTGAAATTTATGGGAATAAAATAGCACCTCCCTGCCCTGACAAGATTCCTTCCAAACTTGGTGCAAATGAGTATGAAAATGGGAAAAATATAAATCCCATTCTCATGGTTATATCTAAAAATATATACACATATATTATACATATATAGGAACACACTTGTGCAAATAATATATACATTATATATATATAATATATATATATATATATATATATTTATATGTATATATATATCATCATCATCATCATCATCATCACCACCATCACCATCATCACCATCACTATCACCACCACCACCACCATCACCACCATCATCATCATCATCATTATCATCATCATCATCATCATCATCATCATCACCAGCGCCGCCACCACCATCATCATCATCACTGTCAATAATAATTTTAGTGGTTATAGTGAAAATAATATGAGTTTTACTCTCTTTAAATAAAATGCATAATTAGCAACAAAATTTTTTGGAAAAGTACACCTTTACACCAATACTTTAATCCCAAAAAATTGGAGACCAATTGAACAGAGACCAATTGAACAATATACCGTGATTTTTTATCATGTCTGTGATTTAGTTTAGCTTAGCCAGGTGGCTGAGTGATTAAGGCATTGCACTACATGTAACCCATGGGATCATATGCTCCTGCCCCACTTCAGCATCTGGTTTTTTCTTTGGGCAAGAATATTCACTCCTATTGCCCAATTTAGCAGTGCTGCACTGCATGCAGCTAATGCCTGGATTATTCTCGTCTTCATTTTCTCGTTTTCCCTCAGAAAATACCCTGGAGAAAAAGTCTCCACCAGAGATAATAAAGGGCTCTATTTACATTTACATATTAACATCATAGTATTGAGATTGCCCATAAAAGGACAATGCATAGTGGAGAAGATTGATTAACAAAAACAATTAAGCATTTTCTTACCTTCACATGTTTGGCCAAGGTTGTCATACACATATCCATTAAAGCATTCACATCTGAAGCTAAAGGTAAGATCTATGCAGCGTCCATTTCTGCAAAGGTCAGGATTTATAACACATTCATTTGTCCCTGAAAAAAACAAGAAACAAATGTAAATTCATATAAATGTATACAGGTATTACAATTGAAAAATCTTATTGCATGATCCAAGTTATTTAAGTTGAAAAATATTATGGACAAAATATACATGCACAAAATGTATTCAATATCTTAGACAGAGGAAATGAAATATAAAGATAGGCATATCGGAATGTATTGCACATTTTCCTACAAACACCATATTTTTGGTTTATTTTTAAAACAAATTTCTCAAAAGTTACAAATGAAGGTTCTATATCTTATATTTATTCTTAGCTTTACAAATGTAATCTAAAACATACAGTTTTCATAGAAAATAAAGAAAACAAATCTATTCTCCACTCACCAGTTATGTTTCTGGGGCCTTTGTTGCAAAGGTTATCAAATTCACCTGTAAATTTACAGATAATATTTCTCTAAATCGCAAGGATTGATAAGATATTTAAACAATATTTGATATACATGTAACAAACTGCAATATGAATTAAATTATGTTGCTGAGAAAAAAAACCAGTTTCTCATGAAATATCAATATATACAAAGATTTTAAACTCATGAATCCTACTTTAATTATCATTATTCATGGATTTTTTTTTTATTATTCAAGAATTAAATTATAGTCAATAGTTGCTCTTTATCTTTGAAATGATTAACTTCTTAACTTGTTTATATATACTCACATGGAATATTACTGTTTAATATTCCTAATTTCTAATCAAGAATATTTCTTTCTAGTTTAAACAAACACTAACTTGAAGTCTTTTCTGGACAAGCAGAGCAGGGCTCTCCCCATGCGGCTCCAAATAGACAACAACAGTCAAACCTTGTCTGAATGGTTGAGAGAGCGCTTGAGCAAACTAGATCACCTGGACGGCCAGACACACTTACATATTCTTTGTAGCAATTTCCTTTACGCATATCTGTGATCGGAACAAACAAACAAAAAACCATATTTAATATGAAAGTAATTTCATGAAAAATATTTTGACAGTCTTTTTGACAGACTTTGCTCTCTACTTTTCTCTATATCATGTTAATTACATGGCATCTTAGTCTTAAGCATTTAATTTTTTTAATGGCCATTCAAATCATTCTATGTCTGTAATCAGTATGCATCTTATTCCTTGACTGTTTAAGGGAATGTTTGTCATGCATAACACATACACAGACACACATATATATATATATATATACACATCAATCTTACCCATGCATGTTTCTCCATCCTCCATGAGAATATAACCATCTGGACACACACATTGGAAGCTTCCCTCAGTATTGAGACACCGGCCAGCCCCACATCGGAAGTGGTCTTCTTCACATTCATCAATATCTAGTCAATGTAAAAGGGTTAGAACAAAAGTTATGTCTTGAATCTCACACATGAACTAGTCTTCAACAAGACTGTAATATTTCTTTTTCTAATGTAATACTTCTTTCTCCACAAAATTTAGTCTCTGTTTCTTTTTATCACATTATGTTCAAGAGTAATGTTATTATAGCATCAATACAAACGAAGCAATAATAAAAGAAGTATATGTCCGACACATAGGATAAATATGAAGACAATTAAAACCTTTTTCAAAGGTAAAGATAAAAAAGTAATTTTATTATATATAATTGATGACCTACCAATACAACTCTTCCTGAGAGGATCAAGTCTGTAACCCATGGGACAGGTGCATGAATAGGATCCAAATGTGTTTTGGCATTCGCCATTTTTGCAGATTCCTTCAATTTCCTTGCACTCATCAATGTCTAAGAGAAAAAAATATAGAAATGCAGTTTGAATTGTACAACAGTATCTTATTGTTGGTGATAAGAAAGAAAGAAATTCCTTGATTTTAATGAGGTTAGCACTTTTTAAGACCCCAATATTACATGCTTAGTCAATTTCATACATTTAATCTGCCTGCCTTTTAATTAGTTCATTTAATATCATTCTGAATTAGTAAAATTACTCAATGCAAAAATCAAAATAAAAAATAGTGGATAACAAAAATTTATCAACAAAAAAAATAAACAAAACAGAGGAATCCAAATTATATCTTGATAATGTGGCAAACATTCATTTTTTATGTATGTATAAACCATATCTATAAACCCACTTACCTTCAAGAACCAATGTTATCAAGTTGGGTTTGAAACCTGGACCTCCTGGACACAAGTTAGCTGCCTCAGCTGTATGGACAACAGATGGAATGGAAAACAGTTACAGTTTATGATCAGTACATATTCAATGGCAAGGCATCTCTGTCAAATAACACATACATTTAAAAGTCAGGTTTCCCTTATCCAGTAAATATTTTCAAACAGCAATGATGCAGAAAACATCCCAGTATCAATGCAATGATCATTGTGGCCCTTTGCCATGAAGTGAATAATTTAGTCAGTTTGAACACAAATCAAATTCTAATGGTCTAAACAGACCATTACAACAAACTACAACAAAGTCATTAATCATGTGAACTGAGTGAAAACACTGAGTCTCTTCATTGGACAGAAAATTTAATATTGCGTCTTTTCTTCTATTCTCTTTCCTTCTTCCTTTTACTTAAAACAATAGAATACAGATGAATGTCTGATGAGTAGAACAACAACAACAACAATAAAACTACCACTACAAATTTGTAAAATGAAATGCCCAAAAATAAGCAAAACCTTTCAAGAAAAAAAATGTAAGCCAGTTGTGATTTATCTTTTAGATGGCCTGAGGTCAAAATTGTACCAAATGTCAAGATCATTAATTTATACTTTGTTTGAATAATATGTGTAATCTAGAAGAAAAAGTGAAAAGAATATTATTACATCAAAGAAAAGAAATCAACTACATACAAGACTATATTCAACTTTTCTTTTTAAGCCATCACTTTAAGTAGTCACAATGAAAAAAAAAATAGTTACCGGTCCCATTTTGTGGACAAGGATCACAGAAGCCAATTACTTCGCCCCAGCCTCGGCCCTCAGAGCAGCAACAAGTAGCTCTAGATACATCCTCAGCAATTTTACCATTGCACACCCCACTGCGACCAGATCCATATAATGGCACATCCGTGTAGCATGAACCAATACGTTTGTCTGTATGATTTTACACCAAGATTATTTAATACTTTTTAATTAGCAGACAAGCATTTGATTACTTAACAATGAATTTTTAAAATAGCATTCTAATTTTTTCTGTTTAAGTCCTTAAATTTAGATATAAAAATCCATGAAAACAAGTTTTATGTTTACAATGTAATCATAAATATTGTTTCTGAAAAGAATTACTTCCAATTTCCATTTTGATAAACTAGATATGACAATCAATAAAAATATAATTATACAAAAAGCTCATGATTTTTCTCACCAACACATCCCGTGCCAGTCGGATTACTCTCATAGTTAGGAGGGCACTGGCATATGTAGGTGCCTCTTTGATTCACACAAGTTCCATATTGGCAGTTCTCTGGGTTTTCACATTCGTCAATATCTGATCATTTGGAAATTATGTTTGAATAATGACCAGTACAGTTAATAGGTTCAAAAAATAAACATCCGCATAAGTATGCAAAATAGATGTATACAATATCAAAGAGATAATATATGAAGTGTCAGAAAATTTCAGTTATTTCAAAGCTATGAAACATTTCAAGATATATAATTAAGCGTGTTGCACTCTCTTCCAAATTAAAATTAATGAAATGGAACAATCACACAGAAAGCAAAATGACATAATTTTGAGATTACATATGGTCCTTAAAGAATGCAATAAATCATATAACTTGTATCTATCAAAAAGAGGAGCTTATAGCTGTAATAGAAATAAAGAAACATCATTGAATTAATCTACCTGTGCAATTTCCACCAGATGAATCTAATTTATAGCCTTGATCACAGTTACATCGGAACAATCCAAATACATTCTCACACCGTCCATTGACACAAAGATTTTGGAACATAGCGCATTCATCAATATCTGTTTGAAATGAGAAAGATAAGGGAAAACACATGAACAAATTAATGTTATGGCTGTTAGAACGAAGAGTATTCATAAATGTCTCTGTGGAATGACAAAGATAAGGGAAAACACATCATCAAATTAATGTTGTGGTCTTGTCAGATTATGGAAAACAAATCAATACAAGTAAGGACATGGATTACAAACAACTAAAGGAAATTTAAATTCATTCATGAATTTGCTATGAAATATATGCCATAAAAACGTAGAAACTTCATTCAGTAGAAACGATCAAAAAGTAAAAGAAATAAAAGAAACAAAATTCTTACCAACACAAGCCCCTTCATCTTCTGTAGGAGCGAATCCCATATCACATTCACATCTGTAGCCACCATCATAGTTGTAGCACTGGCCATTCTCACAGAGACCAGGGTCTACAGTACACTCATCAACATCTGTTGAAGTATTGAAGGTGAGTCAATGGGTAGAGCGCTACAATACATATGCTACCACAGCTAGTGTCACCATATTGGCATTGCTTCTCATAAATCTATAGACATTTTTTAATCACAGCCTATATATACAAAAAATATCCAATTATCAAAACAAACAAAAAATGTCGAACTACATTTCATTCAAAAATTGCTTAATATTCATTGTACAACATGAACAAGAAGAGGTAAAAAGAAGCGAAACTCCAATAATCACTCATTGGTCACAACACTATATTTATGTATTGTCATGCTTACATAATATCTATATTTTAGCAAGGTCACGCTAAAACTAGTTTACAGTGTCAATTTCAATTTTCAAGTTGAAGAGCATCAAAGACAACTTTTGTGTTTAAAAAAATTGATTCTGAAAATCAATCTGTTAAATTTTAATGATATTCAAATTAAAAGTGAGCTCAATCATCTCTCAATGTGCCAAAGTGATCAAGATATGAATCAAAGAAAAATATGAAAGGGAAAGCCCATGATGTGAAAGCACAATGATAATTTCTGGAAAGCAATTTTTTGAAACATGAAGGACTTACCTTGACATTGATATCCATCACCTGTAAAACCTTCATCACAGATGCATCGGAAACTTCCAGGTGTATTGATACATGAGGCATCTTTGTGGCAGCCACCATTATCACGAACACATTCATTGATATCTAGTAATATTGAAAGTAATCGCAATAAAAACATTTCAGGGTAAAAATGTAAAGACTCTCATCTGGTTTGTCAGTTGTATGCATGAAAGATTTGTAAAATTTTGAAGACATATTATGTATAGGAAATAATAATAATGGAAGACGGTTTTATCACAATGATTTCATGACAATACAGCTCCCCATCATTTACAATGCATTTTCAATGAATGAAAGAATATTAAAATATTTTCTTGGAGACTATAATACACTAAGAATTGTTCTTTCTGTAATATGTTACAAAAATTTTGTTTCATTTTTTGTATTATTTTATACAATGACGCAAAAGACCAATACTTTTACAACATTAAAATCAAGCTACTTTGCAGTGCATTGACAGAAATGTGTTAGATGACTCTGATAAGACTAAGACTAGTATATCGTATCATTTATAGGAACTAACAATATCTGTCAATTGAATGATATATGTCTTTATTGTCTCAGAATTGAGAAATTACACATGGTCTTCGTGAAAAACAAGAACAATAAACAAGCAAACAAACAAAATCAAATGACAATAAAGAAATGAGGGCGAAAATATCACAGAATGTTCATAGTTAAAAATGTAACAATACAAAATGTATGTAGTTTACCTGTGCATACAAACCCATCACCAGTGTAGCCTGGTTTACAGTCACATTTGAAAGAGCCTTGTGTGTTGATGCATGCAGCATTCTCATCACACCCAGAAATCCCAAGTTCACATTCATTGTCATCTGTCCAGGGTAAGAGATACAAACAATATACTAATTAAGACAGAATAATATGCAAATTTCATCACTAAAAATTGGAATCAACAAGGAAGATCAGCTTACAAATGGAAAACATTCCTCAAAAACAGAAAGGCATAATTTATCAAATAACAAATTGCTTTGGAAGAAAAGAAGACTAATAGCTTTTGTGAAAATGACTCTCAAAAGAAATAACAGGTATTAATTCTTGTAACAATTAAACATTCTTCTTCTTTTGCTACCACATCACTCAGTTGTATCTCTTTTTGCCAAAAATATCAATTACTACATGTTATATTTTCATCTGCCATGTATAGAATTGTTCAAGCTCTTTTGTAGGCCATATCATTCTAACAGTAGATATACCACCTCACATGGCTGAGGATTAATGTGAGAGAGAGAGAGGTGAGTGTGTTGATTTTATTCTAACATCTGCAAATTTAGATATGCATGCAACAGAATAAGGTGAATTATGCTAAGAAGAATATTATTCAATTACAATCTTATACCATGACCCTTAAATTTTTCAGATTCTTTCAATAGATATCATAACTGTAAAAATGCCTTTTTTTCAGATTCTATCAATAGATATCACTGGTATAACAATGTCTTTCTGTATCAGATTCTATCAATAGATATCATTACTATAAAAATGCTTTGTGATTCAGGTTCTATCAACAGAGAGTATTGCTCAAACATTAGCATAAACGGGAGGACATCAACATTACCTGTGCATCCAGTGGCCCTAAGATGAGTTTTAACTGAGTATCCCACATCACATTTGCAGACAAAGGATCCATGTGTATTTTGACAAATTCCATTCAAGCAGAGATTTTTGTTCATAAGACATTCATCAATGTCTGAAAAATTGTAATCAAATTCCACATTTTAATATTTGTAATTACTTGTATAATACTAAATAGTGAATACCCTATCTCTTGCATAGTTTATTATTCAAACAGACATTTTAAAAACATGGAAAATGCTAAAGTGAAATTCCATGGTTGGTTGAACAACTAACTATACATCAGGTAATATAAAAAGGAAAATGAAGAGGTGGATACCACTCAAAATCAAAGAGCTAGAAATAAAGTTACCATTCCTTTCAAAACAATTAATAGCCAAACAGAGTTATTACTTGAAGAATTTAAATTATGAAATAACCATTCAAGATCTTATGCACAAACATTTGAATTGCCATCTTCAAGTGTAGATAGTCATTTATATTCATATTTCTCTTGAACATTCAGACTATGATATTTCATATAAATTTAATATACAGTAAATACACCAATGATTTTAAACAAATCTCCTTTTAAATTAATGTACAACACTAACATCTAAATATTAGTTTGTTACTTTTCAGCACATTGACATCAATGGTTATAAATATTTAGTTAACTATGTTTGTCAGCTATAATGAAGACTAAGACTAAGGCTAACGATTTTTTTGCTACAATTATGCATTGATGTTTATCATTAATTAGTAATATACTATGCCAATAATGAATATTAATCATTAAACACACACACACACAAACACAAATACACACACACAAACTCACACACACACAAGCTCACAAATGGATGGAAATGATTCATACCAAGACAGCGCTGCTGATCAGGGGAAGCATTCAATCCACCTGTACACAGACATCTGTAGGATCCTGGAAGATTATCACACCGGCCTCCATCACAGATATTTGGCTGCTCTTTACATTCATCCACATCTGTTTTGAAAAGCATGAAATTTCATTTTGGGTAAATCAGTTTTGGAAAGCATGAAATTTCAGTTTTGGAAAGCATGAAATTTCATTTTGGGTAAAACTGTTTTGGAAATCATGAAATTCATCATTTGTTTGAAAATCACTCAATTTCATCAAAGGTATATAATTATATATGTATATATCTGTCTCGGAAATATAAAATATAATCATGGGTTTGAAAACCGTTCATTTTCGTCATGGGTATATCTGTCGTATCCCTGTATGGTGCTGGCACTGCCTGCAGTACAATACAAAGCATGTATGTCACTCTGGAGCTTTTAGCATTCACTATTTTTATACTACATTGTCATCTTCAGGTCAAGCCAGCTAGTCTTTCCATGGTAAGTTTCCTCCATCCATTTCAGTCATGTACTGCAGTAGCCAGTACCTTCCATCATTTGACTGATGACGGTTTTCTGAGGGCATCCTAGAAGTAGTTTTTTGGGCGGGGCTTTATCTTTTTCAGGACTCTAAAAATTAAATCAGACCTTTTAAACAGCCAATTCTCCTCTGTATTTTCAAATCCTCTCCTAAAAATTAAAATTGTATTATTCAAAACCAAAAATTACTCCAAGATGAGTCCAATAACTATCCCTAAAAATGGTGTGCTTAAATTACAACTAAATATCAATGGACTGCTGGTCGAGATAAAATTCCAGGCAAAATATTGAAACTATCTGCACTTGAATTAGTTGATGTGTACGCCATCTTAATCCAGACTTCAGTAAATCAGGTGTCAAATTTTTGGAAAAATGCTTATATTGTTCCACTTCTTAAAAATGGCGATAGATGTAGACTAGAAAATTATAGACCTGTATCCATAACATCAGTATCTTGTAAACTTCTAGAGCATATCATATACAGTAACATAATGAATCATTTGATAGTTTACAACATCAAACATCGATTTAAAAAAAAAAAGAAGCTGTGAAACTCAACTAATAACAACTATAAATGATTTCAGCAGCTGCTTAAATAGGAGAGGACAAACAGACACAGTACCCTTAGATTTCTTGAAAGCTTTCCCTATGAGCTATTAACAAAACTTAAACATTATGGAATACAAGACACATTACATGATTTGATCATATGACAAGACTGGTGCAATGCTAAACACATGTGTTTTGTATGACAAGACTGGTACATTAAATACATGTATTTTGTATGACAAGACTGGTACATTAAATACATTTATTTTGTAGGACAAGACTGGTATATTAAATACATTTATTTTGTATGACAAGACTGATACATTAAATACATGTATTTTGTATGACAAGACTGGTACATTAAATACATGTATTTTGTATGACAAGACTGGTACATTAAATATATTCATTTTGTATGACAACACTGGCACATTAAATACATGTATTTTGTATGACAAGACCGGTACAATGTTAAACACATATTATATTTTGTATGACAAGACTGGTACAGCATTACATACATATTGTATTTTGTATTGCAAGACTGGTACAACATTACATACATTTATTTTTTATAAGATTGGTACAATATTAAATAAATGTATTTTGTATGACAAGACTGGCACACAATTAAATAAACATATTTTGTATGAAAAGACTAGTAAACGTTAAATACATGTATTTTGCATGACAAGACTGGTACAACTACAACATTAAATACATGAATTTTGTATGACAAGACTAGCACGTTAAATACGTATATTTTGTGTGACAAGACTGGTACAGCGATAATCTTTACATACCAACACATGACCGTCCATCTGTCAGCAACAGGTAACCCTCTTTGCATCCACAGGAATGAGATCCTGGCATGTTGATGCAGACTGATTGACACCCACCGTTGTTGTCTCGACACTCATCATTATCTGAACGTTTGGATAAAGGTGGACTTTTGGTAAACTTTTATTACTGTTTGACCCATCCATCCCTCTGCCTGTTCCTCTGCCCATCCATCTGTCCATCCATCCACCCATCTATCTATCTATCTATCTGTCTGTCTGTCTGTCTGTCTGTCTGTCTGTCTGTCTGTCTGTCTGTCTGTCTGTCTATCTATCTATCTATCTATCTATCTAACTATCTATCTATCTATCTATCTATTTCTATCTATCTATCTATTTATCTATCTATCTATCTATCTATCTATCTATCTATCTATCTATCTATCTATCTATTTCTATCTATCTATCAATCAATCTATCTATCTATTTATATATCTATCTACCTGTCTGACTGTCTGTCTGTCCGTCCACCCATCTGTCTTTCTATCTGTCAGTCTGCCTGTCTGTCAGTCTGTTTGTCTATTTCATTTGACATGGAAAACTTACCCACACACATAGATTTCAGTTCATTTGGCATGTAACCCTGGTTGCAAATGCACTGGTAGCCTCCCATGAAATTCTCGCAATGCCCATTGGAACAAAGGCTGCTAATAGCAGAGCATTCATCAATATCTGTCAATGATAATGTTGGTTAGCACAATTAGTGTTAATAAACAAAACAAAACAAAAATAAAACAACAACAACAAAAACAAAAGCAAAACAACAAAAACTAACATGTCAATTTGGAATGCAATTATAATGATCATGAGATCCACACAATTTGTAAATGTTGATGCTGTTAATGATGTGCCTATATATGTATAATGTATACATAAAGATTGAATTTATGTTGCCTTTTTTATTGAAATAAAAAATATAACATATAAAAATAAATGAAATTATCTTAATGAAAGTAAATTAGGCAACTTAATTCTTTACGGTATTTTAAATCTATATACAAAAATCAAGGTATCCTGGCATTATGCTATTGTTATGTATAAAAAAAGAATAGATTTTTTTTGTGTTTTTTTGGTTTGATTTAGCCTCATCTGTTTTCTGTTTTGTTTTGTTAGGGTTTTGTTTTTTCACTTTTGTTGTTGTTCATTTTGTTTGATTGTTGTACTTTTTTTTATTATTTTTGGTTTTTATTTTGTTTTGTTTTGTGGTTATTTTTTTAATTATTTTTTTTTTGGTTGTTCTTTTTTCTTAGTAAAGTAATTTGAATGCTGTTATTTTCAAAATGCAAATTTTCCTTGAAATAAGACATAAAGCCACACAGACATTTGACTGCTTTAAACATGTTATAAAACTTATCAATGTACATGAAACATGTTTCCTCCCAACAACAACGAAATCCTCAAAATATATTAATCCTAGCTTGTCCCCTAAACAAGAAGAATTGTCACAAACTTCTTAGAGTGTTCCTTCAACAGGTAGAATATAACTTAAATCTGACCTGTGCACATGAGACCATCTGGCGCCAGTTCATGACCATCAGGACATACACACTCGTAGCTGCCACGAGAGTTCATGCAGTTTCCTCCACGACATAGAGCTTTGTTTTCTGCACATTCGTCAACATCTGTCAATCAAGCAGATGATAATCCAATAGTTTAAACCTTCTCTTTGAGTATGTTTCAAATGCCTAGATTAAACTGAAAATGAAATGTACTTAAACAATTTGCCAATTAAGATTTAATTTATTTTCTTTTCCCATTAACTTTCTAATAATCCAAAAGTTAATATTCACTTTTAAAGGCTTGAAATTGCATACATTATTTTTAACCCACCTACACACATTTGATCCATCATAATTCCAACAAAGCCTTCACTGCAATCACATCTGAACGAGCCAGGGATATTAACACATTTCCCAGGGCTACACATATCCACCATTGAAATGCGGCACTCATCAATATCTGTGGTCAAGCAAAATGATGATCAGGCAAAAGGGAGTTTATTAGTCATTTTAAATTCTTACCACTTTAGTTCAAGAAAGTAGAAGTCACATCCCAATTGCCATATAAAAGGAGGAACTTTTAAAATAGGCAAAAAATATGAGTAGTGTACAACTTTCTCATTGACAAAAAATATGACAATAATCATGATGGCAATATGAATACACATATTTTAATATATTAAATTGTTTCTTTAAAGTATAGACAGAAAGGGGTTATCTTATACAATTGTACAATTGTACAAAATTGTTCACAGAATAGAAAACCTTGATTATAATCTATTTTTCCATGTAACTTTTACAAGAGGTGATAAAGGTAAAATCTTTGTTACATGTAATTCAACTTCAACCAGGCAAAATTTGTTTATTTCTACAACAGTCAAAGGTTGGGACCACCTTTTGTTTTGTGGTAAATGCTCAGAGAGTATAAATTCTTTTAAGAATGCCATTGATAAGGAACTCCAGAATGAAATGTATGTTTATCATGATTAACAGATTAATACAATTTGCCTGTATTTATACTTGCTTTAGCTATAATGACAATTGATTTTCTGGTTTAGGTTTTTTTTTAAAAGGTTTCTTTACCTGTTATACCCTTAAACTGATATGGCATGGTATGATGTGATATAAAAAGTAATAACCAATACAAAGTAGGATGGGCTAATTAAATAGATAGTTGCTTATATGGTACATTGCGTTTTCATACTAACCTGTGCAGTTTGTACCATAGTTGTCAATAGCATAACCTGGGTTACATTCACACTCGAAGCTTTCAGCTGTGTTTTTACACCGTCCATTGACACAAAGACCAGGGAATTTTGCACATTCATTGATATCTGGGTGAGATGTTATGTTGAAGTAGATGTGTTGGCATAGTCATACAGCATGATAGACGCAAAATTCTCAATGAGTTAAAGTGTCAACACTGAAGTTGTAATTTTACTTTAAATTTGTTACTTCATTTAATTATTCATTTATTTTATTTGGGGGAGGGATTGAAGATGGTCATACACTTTTAACAATGTGAGCAAACCTTGAAAATGATCAAACTATTAAAGTTACAACTTCAACATGTATTTGAATTAATAACACTTCTCCAGTACTGAGCAAGGAATAAATTAATCCCATTGCGTAAAGAAAATAGATTCCATTGGAAGGGAT
>JBCJKE010290796.1:0-16328 GCA_039654525.1 Melibe bucephala | reverse complement strand
CTCTCTCTCTCTCTCTCTCTCTCTCTCTCTCTCTCTCTCTCTCTCTCTCTCTCTCTCTCTCTCTCTCTCTCATACCTTTCCCCTTCTCTCTATGCATCTATGTATCTATGTATATTTGTATCTATGTATGTATGTATCTATCTATCTATCTATCTATCTGTCTGACTATCTATCTAAGCATCTATTTATCCATCCATCAATATATCTATCTATCTATCTTTCTATCGATCTATCTATCCATCTATCTATCTGTCTATCGATCGATCGATCTATCTATCCATCTATCTATCCATCCATCCATCCACCTATCTACCTATCCATCTATGTATCTATCTATCCGTACATCCATCGACGTATCTATCTATCTATCTTTCTTTCTATCGATCTATCTATCCATCTATCCATCTATCTATCTATTGATCGATCTATCTATCCATTATCCATCTATCTATCTATCTATCGATCCATCTATCTACCTACCTACCTATCTACCTATCCATCTATCTATCTATCTATCTATCCATCCATCTATCTATCTATCTATCTATCCATCCATCTATCTATCAATATATCTATCCATCCATCCATCCATCTCTCTATCCATCCATCCATCCATCCATCTATCTATCTATCTATCTATCTATCTATCTCAATGAATCGAAACTGCTGAGGTTTAAATATTCTCTGTTCGCACTGCCAGGAACGTAGATAATTTGACTCCCTATTAGCTCACACCCCATACGAGCTTTTGACAATTATTGCAGTACTCAAGGGAGAGTACTCTTAAAGTGCAAAGTAAAAGCATTGCCTTTAATCTCAATGGAGATTATATTGGAAATTTCAAGTCAGCGATGGCCTGGCTTGTTTTGCTCAGCTGTCACACAATTAAGCTGTTCTCGTCAACAACGATTTGCTGCCTACTACGCAAACAAGATGCGATCCACTTGGAAACAAGTTAAGATGCGATCCACTTGGAAACAAGTTAAGATGCGATCCACTTGGAAACAGGTTAAGATGCGATCCACTTGGAAACAAGTTAAGATGCGATCCACTTGGAAACAAGTTAAGATGCGATCCACTTGGAAACAAGTTAAGATGCGATCCACTTGGAGACAAGTTAAGATGGGATCGACTTGGAAACAAGTTAAGATGCGATCCACTTGGAAACAAGTTAAGATGCGATCCACTTGGAAACAAGTTAAGATGCAATCCACTTAGAGACAAGTTAGAGGCCTAAGTTTTCACTAAGACGTTTCAAGAGAATGGAATGGCCAAGCGTGTCAAACGCAGCCGAAAGATCCAAGAATATTAAGACAAATATTTTGCCAGAATCATTCAGACTCAATATGTCCGATGTATCCTTGAAAAGGTTCGTTTCAGTGCCATATTTCTTCTTATATACCGTCTGGAATTTCTGATCCAAATTATTATCATCAATGTGATTCTCTATTTGATAAAGCAATAACGTTTCAAGGACTTTTGGTAGCAATAGCAAGTTCGAAACTAGCCTATAATTTTTTTTACAATGATTTAGAGCAAGATTAAGCTTTTCAAGTAATGCCTTTACAAGAGATTTTTAAAGCAACGAGGGACGCACCCTTTTTCCAGAGAACTGTTTAGATATGATATAAAATACAGTACTAAAACACTTAGACACAATCAAAAGATAAGTGGGCAGTGGATCAAGCTCACAGGAAGTCTTCTTTTTTTTTTTTAATCAATTTCAGATTATAAAACACATATTAAAAATACACCAAGACGAAACCAGAATTATGTGCAAATTTGGATGGAGAAGAACTTTAATCTACGCAATTGCTTACTCTGTCAATTGTATTAATAAAGAAATTATTGAAGTAATGAGGCAATTCATGTATATCAATATCTTTTGATGGAGATTGTCAAAAGAGCATTACAAATGTTTTAAAATTCCTTAATAGATCCCTGCTCGAGATCCTTTCATTGAGATATATTTTCTGTCCAACATCAAACGTGTAAATAGCCAGTTAATTCCTATGATTATATACACATTTGTCTGCTGCTAATCCGGTCTTTTTTCCACTTTGTTTCCGCTCTTCGTTTGTCCACTTTTGCTGGACATCATTGATCCAAGGGGCGGCCATTGGATTGGGGATGGTTCCATTTTGAAGTGGAGAATGTTTATAAAGCATATAGAAGACGCAATCATTCAATTTACTTAGTATTGTAGGAAACATGTCTGCCAGTTGCTCTGAAAGGTCACCTGAAAACGTCAATATTGAATATTTTTTTTATTATTTCTCGAAAGAATTGTCCAAAAGTTTAGCTTGTCTTTTACTGCTATAAGGAAGTGGCATTTTGTATGAGCATGTCTGATTATTTCCTCATTAATTTGTTTTTCTTTCTTTCTAAGGCACTTTCAATATCCTTCTTAAAAAGCCATTGCTTTGCAGCGTCTAATAATTTTTAGTAATGAATTATGTGACCTCCCTACTCTGAGAGATGAGAATGCTCGAATCTTTTTAAAAAGATATCTCTCTGTAGACACTTTATCACATAACTGAACGACCCACTCACATTCACATATCTCGTCACGAGGATTGTGTGGATTCCATCACTATACCGCCAGGCTTTGTAACTAATCTTTCTTCTTTTTCTTTTTCCTTTTAGAAATTGCGGAGTGGCGGTAGAAAGGACGATAACTTTGGCAGCGGAAAAACCATCGACTTAACCGTCGTTACGACGCAACGCCATTTGTCATGTTTGCGGTTTATGGCTTTTTGTGTCTTCTGTTCAAACTCGCAAATCATCGGCGCTGTCTGCTGGTACGTGTCTGTGCGGGACCATCCGGGGCTTTGCGCGCTGGCCGATGCCGCCAGCCGCCATTGTGTGGAGACACGGTTGGAGATCCGCCTCAGACCTGGTGATTAGCGTAAAGCCAGACCAAAATGGCGGGAAATAGCCTATGTCTATTCACTGTTTACTCACCATCTCTAGTCTAGCTAGGCCCGGATCGCCTTGAAACATTACAATTACAGTACTTCTCATCTTAAAAGTATGTACTAGGTACCATAGATGCATAGATGTGCGTGTGCGTCGTGCAAACAGTTACGTGTCCATCGCTCCTGTGTATCATGGTGTATAATATCATTGTATCCATGTTGTATGGGAACGTGTATAGCAGTTAGGGCGCTCCACCACCAAGCCAAAGGTCACGGATTCGTTCCCGGTCGTACAGGCTTGAATTTGAAGTCCGAGTTTTTCCGGATTTTTTCCCCGCTTCCTTGTCCTGTGGTAGACAGGATGAATCTCCCATCGGAGACGGGCGATAAACTTGGAGGTCACATGAGCTTTTACGCATGTAAAATAACATTACTTCGATGGTTGAGATCGAAGAGGCGGCCATATAAGCCATATGGGCCGCCACCCTGGCAAAATTCAATTCTTATTTAGAATCCTTTCGGATTTATTCACCAATACAATCTATTGTACCTCAAACTAATTTTATTGATCAGTTAATTACTGTCATGACCCAGTGTGAACTGATCTCCTTAGGGTGTCATAAGTTTAAGACCGAAACACCTGTTCGAGGGGGATTCTCTTCTCTGAAGACGTGATACTGTCTCGCTCTATAATAATTTGTTTCACCTGTAAAAGGCAAAGATCAGAGGGGATGGGGTGTGTCTGGGCATCCAGAAATACCACGGTTGTAAAATATGTGAGTATTGGTGTCAGTGTCACGAATGCTTCACATAAACGAACCACTCGTTTCCAGCTATTCATGTCTCTCTTCTCTTAGATAGTTTCCCTTAGCTTTCTAAAATGATTTAGATCCATTGTTACTGTTGTCGTTTTTTAAATCTTTTCTTGTGATCTAATGAAGAGTTAAAACACGAAATTTCACTGTTTTGATGTTTATCTTTGGTTTATTGCTATGTCATCATAATGCACATGCATCATATTAATGGTTTATCATTTCCATATTCTTATTTCTTTAATTTACGTTCTTCACAGTTTTCTCAGTTTTTATTTATATTCTCTTCCGTTTCTTTTGTCGAGGTTATATTTTTCATGTTTCACTGGGTAATGTGTAGGTTATAGAGGCGAGAGTGGAGAAGACGATCTATCTATCAAGGGACATTTTGAACGATGTACAGAGGAAGGTCGAATGAGGAAAATGCAAATTGCAGTCTTTTACTTCTTCTCTCCTTCTTCTTCAGAAGAATCTTTTTCATAAAAGCTGACAAACTCAGGCAACGGAGTATTCTTGTCAACGCCCCGAAAAGTAATTAGACTGCTGGTATTTGCATATTAATTTTTTTGTAAATTTAAGTTTGTGTTACTCCTCCCACACAATCATCCATCAAAGCATTTAATGTACCATTCTTCCCACCCACGTATACCTCATTGCCCTTCAAACAACCCACAAAGATGAATTATTTACTAGAATGTCTGTAGATCTATATCAATGCGGATACCATCCCACACCCAGAAACCGGAGGAAAAAAACACAAAACCCAAGAATAAACACAAAGCAAAACACAAACAGATTATCCATCCCATTGTTTCCTCCTCCGATTCCAACTCCAATCTTTATCTAAACATAGCAAGTGCCATGCTCATGCATCGTAAGTCTTCTTTTAACCTTATACCTCTGAGGGAATTAAACAGAACAGAACCTATCTATAAATCTCTCTATCCATCCATCCATTCAGCTATCCATCTATCTACTTATCTGGTTTAGCCCCTTTCTCTCGCTGTCTGTTTTTCCAACCACTTATCGACATCTATCTATCAACATATATCCATTCCTCCTTCCTTCCTTTTACCTCCTCTCCTCTCCCTTGTCTCCAGCCCGCATCCAAACCCCACCGTTTCCCAACGCAATGATGAAAGCTGAGCGGTGGTTGTAGTGTACGGAGACATTGCCGTTGAGTTAAGGGAATTCCCTCACGCACGGGATGGCCTTCCTCTTGGGGCCAGCATTCCGATCGTAGACAGCCGACATTACCGCTTGGTGGCAATTCCCGTTGAATGAGCCTCCAGTGGCTGGTGGTATTGGTATTGCTAGTATGATAGCCTGAGGGGACGCAATCACGGGGTAAAGTAAATATTAATAATAAAAACTCCCGCTTCTCCGAGCCAGATTCCAACAAGAGTGCCTTCCCCTCCCGACAGCTGGGTAAACAAGTGGTTGCGTGCGTGCGTTCGACGACGCGAAGGTCCTGGACTTCGCGATTGGTTTTCTGATCTATTTATATTATTATTATTATATTTATTATTATTATTATATTTATTATTATTATTATAATATTTATTATTATTATTATTATATTTATTATTATCATTATGTTTATTATTATTATTATTATATTTATTATTATTATTATTATATTTATTATTATTAAATTTATTATTATTATTATATTTATTATTATTATTATCATTATTATTATTATTATATTGTTATTATCATTATATTGCTATTTTTGTATTATTATTATTATCATTATTATTATCCTCATTATTAATATTATTATTATTATTATTAAAATCACTATTATTATTATTATTGTTGTCATTATTTTTAGTATTATTGCTACTTCATGTATTATCATCATTATTGTTGTTATTATTATTATTATTATTATTATTATTATTATTATTATTATTATTATTATTATTACTATTATTATTACATAGGGTGAAGTGGTTGTCGATTTAAGTTGAAGCTGATTTAAGTTGAAGCTGAACAAAATCAATTGACAACGTTGGTTCATCAGTATTTCTTGGTTTTGTTATTATCCTTGTCATCATTTTAATTGTCGTTATCATTATTATTATCATTATCATCATCCATCATCCTCATAACTACCATTACTACCAGCACTGTCACTAGCAGCAGCAGTAGTAGTATCATCATCCTTTCTGTTCTTGTTATTTTCATTGTTATCATTTTTATACATGTGTTATTATTCTATAGTATTGTTACCATCATTATAATTATTATTATTATTAGTCGTAGTTGTAGTAGTCGCGTTGTAGTATTATTATTATTATTTGTCATTGTTACATCCTCCTCCTCTTCCCCACTTTTCATGAAAGCACCATCATCATCATCATTACAAACCTCACACAGGACAAAAAGGAAATTTAAGTGTAAGAACAATACAAAAAAAAAAAAAAACCCAATAAAAACTACAAGACAGGACATTATTATAATATTACAGTTTAATCCACATTTGCTCTATGATCAGAATTATGACAGATATGTAATATGTGTTTATAATATATATGTAAATATCTTTATATTTGTGAACAAACTGCGTAGCTTCTGGACTTCCACTGAAACTAAAAAAAAAAAAACCCACCAACAAAACAAAACATAAATAAAAAAAAAACAATAAAAGCGTCAAATTACGGTAATCAACATTTGTCTAAAAAAAACAAAACAACAACAAAAAAACCCGCCAAAAAAAACCAACAAAAAAAAAAAAACAAAAAAAAAAACAAAAACAAAAACAAACCCAACAGCAACAAAAATCAATCTGGCATTTATGATGACTTTTCAAAATCAAAGCTTTGCAAATGTGAGATCAAAGGAGCATGCATAGAGCTCAAGCAAAATAATTAACGTTCTAAAATCTAAAATGCACTTAAGTATAGGAATAGATGGGGCCAACAGAATATATTTACTTAAAGTCAACAAAAAACAATTGATGAAAAAAGATGAAAATATATGAACAAATCCAAGCATAAGGTTTCATTTTGGGTGCCTCACTACAACATTTGTAGTGTTACAACATTATATAAATGTAAGTTGAAGGAAAACTTGAAAAAAAAAAAAAAGCCAACAAAAAAGCAAACACAAATAAAAAAAAAAACATCCCCACCCCAAAACAAAATAAAAAAAACCCAGAAAAATTGTGTTTATATATATATATATATATATGTATTAAGTAGAAAGAAAAACAAAAATAAAACAAAAAACAAAAAGAAAGAAAGAAAAGAAAAGCAAATAAAAAAGACTAAAGAAAAAAAAAAAAAAGTTTGTTAGCAGAAAAACAATAAAGGGTAAATTATCAATTTCAATGCATAATAATAATGACATGACGGATAAAATTGTCTCCCCTTCCCTCCTCCTCCCCCTCGAATCAATGTTCATGTGATAGCACAAGTAGACAGCTGGCTTAGATTCAGAGAGGAATTACACTTTGTGAAGATACTGTGTAAATGCTATTTTGGTTACATGTGGTCTGGTCTCACAAAATGTCTTTAAAACATCCAATACTCATCTTCCAGCAATGTTATCCTGTCACAAAGAATATGTCACCCACCTGATTTTACCGCAAATTTACAAAAAGAAAGTTAAATGAAAAAAAAAGCTATCACAAAACCCTTTTGACTTGAACTTTGCTGTGCACACTCAAGTTCGTAACTTCCCTTGATTTACATGTGGCTAGTATTCTTCGTTCATACTCAGTTCATACTGTCCATTGGGGCAAATAAATAGGTTTTTCTTTTTTGTACCCAATACAATATGAGGCAGAAATGTAGAGGTATCATAATGATAATATTGAAGAAAAGGTAGAAAGGCCAAGCCAAGTAAAGGAGAGGGAGATAAGAAATGGAACCCTATCTGAAGCACAAACCAAAGTCTAAAAGTGAACCTAAAGCTCTAGGCGATGATAAGTCGTGACTTGAACTAAGAGCTAGTATTGAAGAAAAGAAACAACAAAAACGATGAAGCAGTGTAGATGGCAAACATAACTATTACTAGATCCATCTCTACAGCAAGGAGTAGCAAATTCAGTTCATCTAGAGAAGCAACCAACAGCTCCCAACTGCCACTGGACTAAAAGCAACAACACAACGACGTCCTGTTAACGCAGCATTTGGCTACACAGAATACAGGGATTTGCCCATAATGGCAATGCTCTTCATTCTAAGGTGTAGATGGGTGGTTACCATCAAGGCAACAGCAAAATCTGTTTGGCCTACATTTTATTGAGGGATACCTCAAATGTATTTCAGCCATTCAAGAGTTGGCACAGTGGGCTGATCAGCTGCTTGTCAGTATTTCTTGATCCAGAGACTTTCCCATGTTTGCATTTCAGTCGTGACACTCTTTTCATGACTGAGCGCAGAAAGGGTTCCCTACACTGTTAAAGCGGTAGATGGCAAATGGATAGCAAAACAAAAAGGATTCAAGAATGGAAATCAAACTACAACCATATTAGTGACACAGTGATTAAACTTTGCTGGGCCAGTCTGGATCCAACTTGCACTGTCTTCACATGATCAAAGAATATGAAGGGTCATTGTCATCTCCGCTATCGACTTGATAATGAAAACATCCTACGTAATATTATCATCAATATATGCTATTCATGAACTTTTCAACAGACTAAATGAATGTTCTCAAGAAGATAAAAACAAATATCAGACACAGTTGCTCACTGGTAAAGCACTGGAATTGCAACTGAAAGGTCAGAGGTTCAAGTCACATTGGGGACACACTGTGATTGAACCCTTGGGCAAGGTTTCTAACACAAATTGCCTACATTTGCGGCCTGCTCTTGCGGCTGATGCACTGTTTTCATTTAAAAACCAAATGACAAATTTCATTTTCGGGGATTAAGAGAAACTTTTCTTTTTTTTAAGATTAGAGTGTTTGGGCTTAACATCCATGTGACGGAAATGCAAATTTGATTTCACAACATATCTGGGAACATTCATTTCCATCTACCTCTGTGATATCTTTTTATTAAGGTACTTTCTGTTTTCTTTTATGTGTTCTAAAAAGTTAGCTTTATTCAGATTTTTTTTTTTAATCTGCTCCAAAATAAACATTATAAAATTATTGAACTAAAAATTCTCTAGAACTGTCTTTGTAACATGGAAAATGAAGGGCATAGGAAAATGTTCTATTGCTTTATTTCAAAACCACCATGGAGTTCACAACAAGAGAATTTGAGAAAATGACCACAGGAAAATTTACAACAGTTTGGCCAAGTTGTGAATATAAAAAACAAAACACAAAGCGTCACGAGAACGTGTGACAGAACTGCCATTGGTGGTGTACCCTGAGAAAGTGAAAAAAGAGATTGACATGTAACAAGACAGCAATACGGACAGAAGAAGTCAGGAAGATGGACAGAGGAAGTTTAAAAATTCATTGGTGAAGGTGAATGAGACGAAATTGATTGCAGTTGCTGTAACAATTCACATTTCAACATGTAAGACTGGAGTAATATAATTTCAAATATGAACATGTCATTGAAAGCCATTACTCATAGAGACTGACTATCCTTACTTTAAAAAGGGAACAGGGTGATCAGATCAAATTCACACCACATCAACCTAAAATCCCTGGTGAGAGATATGACCCAGGTAAAACAATCTCCCAGATACAAAGTAAAAACAAGGTAAAAACTGTGCTGAGCGTTCATATTTTTCTTGATTCAATTCCAAAATACTTTATGGCGAGTGCATCTGGTCTCATACCAATAAGCAATTAGAAGCAATAGAAGCTGACCTACCCCTTGTCCAGCTGGGCAAAATTGAGTCAATGCTAGAAATCTTTCTAAAGTTTGTGGGCAAGAAACAGAGCCTAGCACACAAAGTACTAAAAAATGAAAAATGGAAACTGAAACAAGAAAGAAAGAAAATAAAGACCAGTTTCACTGAATAAAATCAGGACAAAATTAGAGTGTGTCCTCTTACATCAGAGTATCAGTAAATGGCAGGTCCATAAAAGGCCTTTCATAAACACTTACTATCCATTTACCACTACAAAGAAGAAATGAACATCTAGAGCAACAGAGCAGCAAGAATTTATCAAGTGCAGAAATAAACAAAAAAAAACAACAAAAAAACAAACACAACCAGAACAAATATGATTTAAAACCCGAATTGTCTTAGTTGGCGGCAAAAACTTGCCTTTGGTAAAAACCTTTGCCAGAGGTGCAAAGTACGGAATATATAGAGGTTAAAACTTTACAGAAAGAGTAGATGAAAAGAACGTTATTCATATGAGTGGAAAAAAAAACCCATAGATAGGCAAAAAAGATCAGTTACAAGAGAATTTAAGGAATTATAATAAGCACAGCCAGGATACAACAATGGTAAGATGTAGGGTAGAAATTTGAAATCCTAGACATTTGAAATTCAAATGGTACATAGAAATGAACACAGGCACAAAATGTATGGAAAAAAGAAAAGCAATTTAACATAACAAATAACAGAATCAAGGATTGGAGGGCAAAAAAAACACAAAAAGGAATGGAGAGAGTATGATTGTTGGAACTAAGTTCATTATGCTTTATGTGTACTGGTAACATGTTCAAACTCAATCTTCAAGATTCTTGGTAATTTCATTTTATTCTTCACACAATAAGAATCCTTTTGTTTCCTTCTTCCAACAGATTTCTAAAAGTTTCGAGACAATACCTCTGGAAATCTTTATTTTAAGTAGCTTTTCTATTCGTTTACTGAATAAAAACAAAAAAACATTATCCCTGAATTTCATCTGTCTTTCATTTCCATGGGACCCAGATTTCCAAGAGCAAACAAAATATTAAATTTTTTTCTGAGAGATAATTGTATGAAAAAGTTTGAAAGAAACATTCTATAGACCATGCAGTATTTTGTTTATCATTCAAAGCAATTGCATATAATGTAAATAAATAAATAAATAATGAATAAATAAATCATATAATAAATGATGAAGTGCTGGCAAACTTTATGGATTACCTACATCACCAAAGGAAGTCATGCAAAAGCTGTGAATTTCAAACTTACAGTTCAAACAAATTTAATCTTCTCTTACTAAAAGATCTGCTTTGAGATGTCATGTCCTTTGAATTTCTACCTGACAAATTAAACTTTATTTTCAGCTGCTTGACTATAAGGGTCACATGAGGCAATATGCGTATTTAAATACAAACCACTAGGATTGTTCAATATCATCTCATTAAGACATAGGTTGGGCAATCTGGACATGGTTGGCATTAAACAATGCAATCTCCTTCCATCTTGAGTTTCATAGCAATTTAGAAACATGAAAATGGATGTGTAGGACATATATATTTAAAAGAAACTTGTTAAATCACATGTAGATTCATACTTACCAAATATCATATACAAAACAATATACATGGAAATGCATGTCAGAGAAAAAAAGAACCATAACAATGATTATCATATCTCATCAAATTTAAAGGGCTTGCTGTATGACTGATTAAAAAGTTACCTTTTTTATATATGGGTACATTATCAAAATCCCAAGGGACCTCAGCATGTCGTATGACGAGTCTTCCACAACAAAATAATCAGATATCAGGAAACAGAAAAAACGCTAATTACAACGTGCTTTATCAAATTAATAATACATTTTCTTCATCAAAATTTTGCCTCTTCTAGTCCACAACTAAAAAATCCCAAATGTAAAGTAATATCTCATGAAAATGAATTCCTAAGAAATGACTGAACTTTCTTACTTCCAAAAATGAAGAGACTGTGTGAAAAATGCATGACTCAATAACACTTCTAATTTATATAAAGACACTTTTTGAATTATTTTTTTTCTCTGTGTTTTATATTTTTTTTATAAATAAATAAATATAGGAAATGGCAAGATAAAAGCTTGAGAAAATTAATTGCAGAGGAATAATGAGACTGCAACTTACGGTATATCAGGAGAACCATTAAAAAAAAAAATGTGCCCAACTATAAACTTGAAAAATATTTCAACACAGATTTGTGTGATTTTTTGGTACATTGTAATACATGATCTATTGTACATGCTCTGTCCAAAATATGAATTACTTACATACTAAATGGGATACAAGTATTTAAAAAAATCATGTCTAGTAAAAATATCTAATCTGCCTACCATGCTCTTGATAAAAACTTGAAGCAAGACAAGCATTTTGCAATGCTGCAAGTCTAACTGTTTAAAAAACCATGATTCCTTGATAGCTAGACCTAGCTTTTGATCAATATGATCATATGTAAACATATTTTCTATATTTCCTAGCAGATGATAAAGAGTGTATGTTTAAATTTGGAGCCACATCGTATTGCATATCATCATAATTTTCCACTAACAATCAGGTTATAAACTGTTTTCTTATAGTTTTCGATTTCTTTGGAATTTATGGAATAGACATACATTAGGTGTGGATCTACAGCAAAAAAAGCTATAGATAAGCTTGAAAAACTGTAGATATAAATCTACAATACATTCCTGTGTGATAGATCTAGATCTAGATATGAGAGGGTACTTGGCTGAATAGGTAAAGCCATCATACAGACCTATAAGTCGTCAAAGGTTTGATTTATTTGATATAGAATCATTTTACCAGCATTGCTAAAAAGCATTGCTCTTATTTCACCATATTTTGTATCGATTATTTTACAAGATAGGTGGATTGAAATGGTTTATCATCATGCTAAATAAACTTTTAATTGCTTCAATATTTTATGAGATATTGGTCACAAAAGTTGGGCACATCTGCTTTTCTTTTTTCTTCTTTTAGTTCCCCAGATATAATGACATAATAACATTAACTCAACAATATGAAGTTTAAAGGCCTTGGAATTTAGACAAGAAGTTCTTTCTCCTTAGTTTTGAAAAGAAAAAATATAACAGATTAGAGAAAAAATATATTTATGTATATCATGCATATTTTAAACTTGGGTATTTGGATTAATTATTGTTTGTTGTTTTGTTTTTTTTTCTTCATTTTTCTTTTTTCTTATTATATGTTTGTTTTGTTTTTTTGCTCTCATTTTTTTTCTTCTGTGGGGTTGGGGAGCGGGGCTTGGTTTGTTTTTTGTTGTTTTTTTCTTCACAACAAGCTAAAGAATACTACACATATACTTTATTGCAAAGGAAGGTAAATGGCTGTACACTTTACATGGGCAACTAAACATGCATTTTAACATATGAAGCTATATCACAAATAAGGTAAAATTTGTCATTTTAAAACAGCTTTCATGCAGAAATTATGGTTCTCTTATACTCATTTACATGTTGACAAAAGCTGGATGAAAACCTCAATGAGAATTTTCTTAATGATCCTAGGAGAAAAAAAAAGAGAAATATTCTTCATGAAGAAATTCTATGTCTAATGTAAGAATGCAAAATATTGAAGGAAAATATATGAGCTAGAAGAACCTTTCATAGTTAAATATTATTGTGAAACACATTTAAGAGACAGAAAAACTTTCTTTTTTCTATTTTTATATCTTTTCTTGACACATTTTCAAATGCTTGATACTATGAGTTGAATATGTAATAATTAAACAAGGGGGTGAGAAAAGCACAATGAATTAATTTTTTTCAATATGTACTGAAATTAGTGAATAAAGCATACAAGTACATTTTGATTATGTTTCCTTATGGCGACTAGAATCTACACACTGTCACTCATATAAAATAAAAAGTGAATGTTAAAACCTTAAAAATGTATCCTCTACCTATATTTTTTCAATTGTTTTATAGTATCTAAAATGCATGTGATGATTTTATTTTGCCTATATTACTCATTTTATAAACTCTTTAATTAGTACTCATTGTAAAGTGCCTCTGAGCACTCAGTGGAATTAGGTACTAAAGAAATGTATTGCTGCTATTGCTATGACTACCTAACTGGCTCTTCCAAAATATTTTAAAACACCCAAAAACAGAACCACGCAAGAAAGGTTCATTTCAAAGGGGTCATCAACCTTTAAAAAACAATTTTTTAAGAGCTTTTGTTTTCTTTATTTTTTAATGAAGTCTTGAATCATCTCCTGACACAAAAATCTCAATCAATTAAGAATCTTAATATTCTACATCTGTTTGAGTTTTTTTGGTTTCTTTTGTTTTTGCTACTCTGTATTGTTTGTTTTGTTGCTTTTTGTTGTTGATGTCGGGGTTTTTTGGGGGGGGTTTTTGTTGCTCTGTTGATTTTTTAGCTTTGTTTAATTTTCAGTTTTCTTTTTCACAATGCTTTGTTCATTCAGGCTGAGGGTTTTCCTCTTTCTTTTAATGTCTTTCTTTTTTTAGTAAAAGTAAAACTTATTCAAACATTAATAAACTATATGTCAAAAAAAGCCCCAATTCTGAAATTTTGACTTGGAATGAAGTCATTTAAAAAGTCATGCAAAACTGACTGAAGTTTGCAAATAGTATTGTATGTAAAACCCCTTTTTTCTGCCTTTTGTTTTGTTTTTTGGGGCTTTTTTTCTCCGGGGGAAGGGGGGTTGTATTTTTAGCAAGCCAGCAAGCAATAATAATGGAACAAACTCAGAAAAACATCTGTCTAACTAGAAACACTCACTATAAGCTGTCTCATCATAGTTGCATACATACATACTTTAAAAAAACCCATACAAAACCTTCCTAAATGTCTTGTGTCATCTTTTAACACATATTTTTCCTTAGTTATTTCCAGCATAGCAAAGCAAGGCACATATTGGTCTGGTGTATCTGTCCTTTACCTCTTTTGATTTGAGAATCTCTTACACTATAGAATGAGTTTGCAGCTTTCATTATCAACTAAGATATATTGGATGAAATGCAACAATTCAATGACACAATTTATCACAAAATAGTCTTGTGCTTACATAAATAGAACACAACTGACAGTATTTTAGCCACATGCAATAAATACAAAAGCAATAAAATAGATTGGCATTATATTCATCACAATAAAAATATGAACTGTAAATATGTGTGCAGCAATAGGGAATTGAACAAAATGCATCCTTAAAAATTCAAATCAATGGAGATCACATAATGCTCTAAACATGGTATTATTTGGGCTGTTTTTCTCTCTTTTATTTTAAACAAAAGTCAAAAATAAAACAAAATTTCTAAAAGCAAGAACAGGATGAGAAAGAAAAAATGCTATAGCTGAAATGAATGTATTTATAAAATCACACAGGAGCAAATATTTTATTCTTACAATTCTGCTTAAAATGATGCATAAATAAAACTGTATTTTTCTTTCATCTTAGTATTTCATTTACATATACAGTTTCTGATAAACTGAAAAGCCTTGATATAATTAACAGTTTTACTAGAGGCAGCAATGAGAGAGGCACAAAACTCCAGATGACACTTCATGCATTTTCTTAAGTGATCAAAGAAGCGACAATCAAAGTTGATATTCATAAATAGCCTTGTCTTTGTTGTGAATCTGACAAATAGGGGTAGGGGAAACACACTTTTGTCTATACATGAGGCAGTGAAGAAAAATAAACCTCTGTGCACAACCTGTTGACAAGTCAATATATGCTTGATATTTACACTAAGAGTGTTGCTGAATGATGAAGAAATGTTATAAAAATGGGTTGACTAAGTGGAGGTAGAAGAGGAAAACTGGGACACGAGGAACAAAAATTTTTTTAAAAGTTCAAATAATTTTTTTTTAAATAAAAAGAGAAAGAAAAAAGATCTGAATCGAAATTTCAAAGTGTTTGAAAAAAGAGAAAGCCTTGAATAAATAAAACCACTCCCTAATAGTTACCCATTGAGAAGTTATTCAAATTCAGATCATTTCTAAAAGGTCAAACCATACAAATTCAATCCACATATTGTCAAAAGGGAATTTTTCTAGATTTTTTCTTTTATTTCAATAATTACCCAACCTAATCTAGGTCATATCTACTCTACAAAATCCAAATCATAATGATAAACCTTCAAAAATCCAATGTAGCATCACATGAATCAATGAATCTGTCGTTGTCTTTCTTCTCTTTTATAGAAATAGGCATCTTATTAAAAAAAAAAAAAAAAAAAAAGAAGAAGAAATCCCTCTTAAATATCTTACACTTCATTCCCAGATCCTCTTTTTCCTCTAGATTTTACCAAAAAAAAAAAAGGAATCACTCTAGAAGTAACAGGATGTCGTTTAAAAAAAAAACAAATCAACTAGAAATAACACACACACAATTAAAATGAATTAAATCTAATGGCTTAATTGCAAGTCACCATCAGCTGCTAAGGTAGCCTTCGTCTAAGGACAAGACCGACTGTTCCTGGGAGAGAGCAGCAAGCTCCTTGAGGAATTCATCCAGAACCAAGGCACAGTACACGGCATTCCAGGTAGACAGGTTGTAGTAGCTGCCTTCAGCTGCCGGTTCCTCTCCAGGGTTGACTCCCCTTTTGGAGGCATGCT
This sequence comes from Melibe bucephala, assembly GCA_039654525.1. Lineage (NCBI taxonomy): Eukaryota > Metazoa > Mollusca > Gastropoda > Nudibranchia > Dendronotidae > Melibe > Melibe bucephala. The sequence goes on along the minus strand of JBCJKE010290796.1, from coordinate 180 downwards.
GGTTGATGTAGAGATAGCCACTGCTGCCAGCCATCTGTAGGATTGAAGAAGAGGGGTTTGGTTGTGACTGCCTACCTGACAGACTGAGACTATGATTGATTGCCTGAGAGAATGAGAGAGAGAGAGAGAGAGAGAGAGAGAGAGAGAGAGAGAGAGAGAGAGAGAGAGAGAGAGAGAGAG
>JBCJKE010289685.1:0-16331 GCA_039654525.1 Melibe bucephala | reverse complement strand
AAAAAAAAAAGGGAAAAAAAAGAAAAAAGGAAAAAAAACAACCCCCCCCCCCCCCCAAAAAAAAAAACAACAACAAACCAAACAAACAAACAAAACAACCCAAAACAAAACTAAAACAACAGTCCAAAAACCTGATTCAATTGAAAGAAAATAAATCAACAAACCGTTTAGAAAGAACAAAATTATCCCCAATATAAAAAAAAAAAGTGACCAAAAGTACAAAACAGTACAAAAAAATACCCCCCTCCCCCATCTCTCCCTGCACTTTTACCTTTTTATAAGTAAATGGATTTCAGTCATCAGATGGAAGGCAAATTGATCAAACACACGAATGCATTGTCAATATACAAGAATTATAACAGTATTAGTCTTGGGATCAGCATTGTACAACATACAAATACATGTATCTTTGCTATCAAATCTTCTCATACCTATTTCACAGTGTACAAAGTCTCATTCAAACAAAACAATAATGTACAAGGAAGTTCTATTAAAAACAAAGCAAAAACAAAAAAAGAAAAAAGAAGAAAGAAATGCTTTCCTTTTCATAAGTGTGTCTATTATCTACATCAGCTTCTCAACAGAAAAAAATATATCATAACATAAGTCCTTTCTGCCCAATAGCCAGATGGTCAGGGAGAAATAAAAAGATGCTTTTTTGCTGTAACAGGAATTTAATCAAAATTTGAGTGACAATCCCTTTGAAAACTTAAATTACTTAAATTATCCACCCATTTTTATTCCTGCATGCAGCTTTGTCCTGACATAAAAAGGGACGACAACCTTGTAATCAAACAACTCAACAATCAGAATCAGACTATATTTCCCATATTCCAATTTATGTAAAACAATAACATAAATACTGGCATTACAAATTAATCACTTGTGTCCCCACTTAGCTGCTAGTACTAGCTAACCAACAGTTTACCAGCAATGACATCGATCCTTATCCCTATCATTATGAGAAAAGATTCCTCTTCAAATTTTTCACTTTCAAATAAGTCACTTGAATAAGAAAGGTGAAAGTGGATGGAATACTTGTCTATCAATTGCAAATTGTCAACCCAAAAACAACAACAACAAAAATAACGGAATTTCCTGTAGTTACTGATTGCTTTTTCACATTGGAAGCTGAGTTGTTCTTTTCTCAAACTCAAACATATATTTGGCAGTCTGTTGTGTTATTTTTCAATAACAGATCTACACTGACTGAAGTCCCGATTTGTATACCTACAACAGTAGGTGAAATTGAGGAGACATGTTTCAGCTGGCCACTGGACATATACGCATTACTGGCCGTAAGGCAGAAGTCTGACCCTCAAAGTTGTAGTGCACAAGAATAATTGAATTATAAAATGACCCACTGTCACAAAGAAGACAAAAAAAGAGAAAACAACGGGAGCTTATTGTTCAAGACTCTGCCTACTTTGACAGCAATAGTGGGCATTTAGACACAATATGATTCTCCCTGACTGGGGATCTTGAGGGTCTTTTCATGGTGAATATGTTCCACAGGAATAGACGGTTTGGGTGGAGTTTGTTTGTGCAAATCCCTTTGTGCCAGACACATTTGAGAGAGGTTCACTGCAACTATCAGTATCAGTTCTATTACTCCCACTCAGTCCAACCTTAGGGTTTGGCTAGAGTGCCATGGTTAGAGCAAGTTTCTAGTAGCAAGTGAGACCTTCTCTAGAGTGCAGTAAACCAACTACCACACACCAGTGACTCACTATTGTAACCTTGGGCACAATCACTGTTTTTACATTACACTGTTTGAGCTTTACATTTCCTGATACAAATGTTGAAGTATGTGGATCCCATTTCCAGTCTACTGTAAATTCATAGATTCTCTCACATGGACAACAATTTGGTGAAACAGAAAAACGTGCAGATTAATTTTCACCAACACTGCGCATATATCAGCCATAATATATTTCACAAGATGTCATGTTTAATCATATAATATATGCATGTAAAGAATTTAAGAAAAAATTACAAGATTCAAAAGGAAGAGCTCATTCTGCATTACCATGACATCATTTAAAATAAGACCTCTGTAAGTTTTATTTTTTGCGACCTGTCCTACAAAGAAATACAAATATTTATTATCATTAAAAATAAGAGAAAAACGTGAACATGGTAGTAAATCAATAATCCTATGACGACATATTCTAATTAAAAATTATCAGCCAGGAAGAGGAACTTTTACTCTAGTTTCTCACTCTCAATAACTCAAACTGCCATGAATTAATCAAAATGGCAATTGCAATTTCACATCAGCCATGAAAGACTTAAGGGGCACACATTACTTAAAGCAGTAGGTTTGGAAAGCCATGATGATTTTTCCCCAGAAATGACTCCTCAAACAAGTACTTAAACTCTGTAAGACAAGTAAATACTTCTTTGAAAATATTAACCGCTACATGTATGACTTTTTAGCAATAAGGTTGTTTTGTTTTCTGTTGTTTAATTTTTTTTTTAGCATTTTCTTTTAAATCGAGCAATTAAAATAATTATGACCAAGTCATCAGTTGCCATTGTAAACAATTATGAATGCAGGATTGTTAAAATAATAAGATAAAGATCTGTACACATGATTTCTAAGTTTCTAAACTTTAAAAAGGATTTTTCAGATTAAACTTTAACTATAAACTTTCATCAATGACTGTCTTGATCATCCTTTGAATCCTCATCAGCTGCATCTTCCTTTCTGTCAGACTCTTTTCTTGTGTCATCACCATGGTCTCTTGAGCTACTTTTGCTTTTTGATCGATCAGAACTTCGACTCCGATCATAGCTTCTACTTTTCCTTCTACTCCTATTCCTACTTTCACTTCTGCTCCTGCTTCTACCTTTACTCCTGCTCCTACTTTTGTCTCTGTTTCTGCTTCCATTTCTACTTCTACTTCTGCTCCTACTTCTGCTTCTACTTCTACTCCTACTTCTGCTTCTACTTCTGCTCCTACTTCTACTGTCACTATGCTTCCTTCCTCTACTTCTTCTTCTTCTTCTTTCTCTACCTCTCCGTCTCTTGCTACTCCTGCCATGTCCATCATCATCATCATCCTCATCTGAATCATGATGCCTGTTTCCACCTCTGTAACCAAAATCAACCTGCAAAGGTTGGGCATATCTCCCAGTCATGTCCTTCATCTGATTACTCATCCCAAGAAAATGGTTATATTTGTGGAGGTAACTCTTATGGTTGAATAAAGGAATACCACCAAATCCTGGAGGCGGGGGAGGGAGACGGCCACCCCGCATTCCTTTGCCTCTCATTCGCATGGGAGGGCGGGACCCACGGCCCCGAAGAGGAAATGGTGGGCGGAAGTGCATGGGAAAGTGTGGTAGCATCATTGGGTGAGGTGGTGGCCCAGGAGGAAGAGGAATCATCATTCTGTTGGGACCAGGTACCATAGGTGGCATGGCACCATGGTGTGGGGAATGTTGCCTGCGTCTGTGTCTGTCTCTTCGCTCTCGGCTCCTACTTCGACTAGCACGACTTCTACTGTTGCTTCTGCTCCTACTTCGGCTCCGACGTTCCCTGCTGCCACTTCTGCTTCGACTATGAGAATCATGGCTCTGGCTGCGGCTTCCCTTCTCTTTTGACCTTCTTTGACGAATTCTGTCCCGACCATTTTCACTGCTACCACTTCTGCCCTGTCTTTTCTGATATTCCATGGTATTTCTCTCTCCACTTTCCTCCCTTCCTCCCCTGTCTTCCCTGTATGGCTTGATTCTCTTGCCACTATTGTTTTCTCTTGTGTCATTTAGTTTTCTCAAACGATTTCCATCGCGACCACTGCTTTGTGTCATTTTCCCTCTCATGTCAGATCTGTTCTGGACTCTCCCCCGTCCTCTTCCTCTGATAGTCACCAATCTGCTGTGGCTGAAATTATTGTCAGGTGGTGGACTTTCCAACTTTCTTTCATCCCCTGGCTCTTGCCAGGCTCTCATTTTATTGGCTTTCAGCACACGTTCCATAACACTACTTCCCAATCTGGCAAAGTAATAAGAGAAAAAAAAAAAAGATCAGTATTTTTTTTTACAAAAGTATATTGTTTCAAAATTGACATAATGACAAACAAATTGGATATTCCACTTGTGCAAGATGAGAATTTTTTATTTTTTTTTCTATTGTACCATCATCTTAAACAGATAAATTCAGAAGTTCTCATGTTTCAAAAAGATCCACATTTGTTTTGTGTGAGTTTTATTTATAACGAATAAGAATTGCGAAGCACATAAACAATATTTTCTAGGACATGGATTTTGCCAGCCTTTAATGCTTAGCTTAACTTTGTAATCTTGTTCCATGAATATAAATACAGCATTCTACCACCACAAATGAAATATTGGGTTCCTCAGTCACCAAACATGTACAAATATGAAAGGAAACCATGTCATATGATTATGGTTAAGCACAATACAAATTTTTTGCTTGTTTGGCAGAGCATGATTTAGGCAAGATTGGTGGATGGTTTCATGCCTAAATTACCAAACAAAAAATGGATGGTTTGGTACTTACTCTGAGGCCTTTGAATCCTGTAAGTCTTCATCTGAGGAAGTTCCCCATGACGATGCAGAACTCTCTCTTCGAACGACACAAAGTTTTCCAGGCACTGTTTTCGTACTCTGCCCCCTACCATCAGACCCATGTTGAGAAATTTTAGAAGAGGACTGAGGATTGTCTTGGGAGTGAGGTCTCCTCTTTCTCATGCCAGGGCGGTTCTCTGAGCTCTTAGCCTCATCATCAGAACTGCCGCTGTCATTTTTCTCTCTTTTCTTTGCCGCATTTGTCACAGACTTTTTCATGATGACTGCACTTTTCAGTTTAACATTTCCTGATATCTTTTTTCTGAGGATATATTAATAGAATCATGGGAAAAGTAATATAGCTTCAAACTTTATTCAAATACAAATAGTCCAATAATTTAAGATAGTATCATAATCTTTCCTTATTACTCAATAATCATTCTTTGTAGATAAAACTAAAAAAAAGTTATCATGGAACAAATAGAGTCAAGATCCAGAACTTTACTATCACGGGGTACAGCATTAGACGGAGAATAGCACAATGGAGAATATTTGGCCATATTTTGAGGTACAATGCAGAAATTTCATCTAATAAATCCATGAAACTTTATTTCACTGATATGGGACCAAAATATATCCAGTCAGCACACTGCCTATGACCCTAAATAACAATCTCAAAAGAATGCAAAACAAAAACATCAAGTTGTCATCTAATGAAGACCTCAAGACCATAAGAGAAATGGCAATAGATAAACAGGAATGATAGACAGGAATAGAGAGTTTTCTGCACAAAAATAAGGAAAGCTGCTGAGGCCGCAGAGTCAGACAACTCTGGTAGCGTATGGATTTAAGTAAAGTAAATCATAAATAAAAGCAATAGCCACAAAGTAGTCAAAATGTTACAATACCTCAGCTCCTCTCTTTGTATTTCTTGCTTCTGTTCCTCTTTAGCTTTGAAGTTCTTCATGATCTTGTCTCTCAATTCTTTTTCCTAGTAGTGAGGGAAGTTGGGATAAAAAAATAAAATAAAAAAAAAAACAACAAAAAACAACTAAGACAAAACTAAACTGTTACTGTTATGGATCTCCAATAAAATTAAAGGAATCTGTTGTGTATGCTAACTAATTTTGTTATACATATATTATAATATCTTTATTTTTTCATAGATTTTTTTCCCCTGAAATATTAATAACTATTAACTGTATACATACAATATGCAAAATCATTAGAAATAAGGAGATAAGAATAAAATCCAATAAACACACATACACAAACAGAAAAAAACAAACCCTCAAAAAGTATAAGGCAAAACAAAGACAAATCCTCCAGCCAAAAAAAACATACAAACAACAAAGCAATAAACAACAACCCCCAACCTCCCAAAAATATAAACGCACAAAAAAAAAAAAACCCTCACAAGACAAACATCCCATAATCCATTGTCAAGGAAAAAATACCTGCTGTTCTAATTTGATTTTCTTTTGGTTCTCCTCTTCAAGTTTTTTCCTTTCCTCTTCTTCTTTGTCTTTCTTTTCCTTTTCCATTTGTTGTCGTCTTTCTTCCTCAAGTTCCTTCTCTTTTTGTTCAATATATTTCTTAAGACGAATGGCCTGAAACAATTTTACAGAATTTGAATATATAGTTTTGCCACTTATGTAAAAAAACAACAACAACATAATAATTACTTTGCATGTCTTTCATTCATTCTAGAGATTCAGATTAACTCTTACATACTGTTGAAACCATATTATTGATTGATCATTATAATCATCATCATAATAATAATAATAATAATAATAATAATAATAATAATAATAATTTTTTAAAATTCTGTTAAAATGGGAGACAATTTAAAAGAAAATAACCTATCCTTATGCTTGACCTACAAAGACAAACATATCTTCTACCATTAAAATGATTGTGTGTATGTGTGTGTGTGTGTGTGTGTGTGTGTGTGCATTAAATGCATCCACACTGTACTACAAGCCCTCACTATTTTCAAGGTAGCGACATTTGCTTATTCAGGTCTTGCTGGCCATGAGACGGACATAAATTATTCTTGAATGACAGCAGATCTGCCACCTCAGTCTCATGATATGTGGGTTCATACTATTATTGATCTTAATAGTGATGAATAAGCTCAATCACAGAATCAGTTTCAGCTCAAGAGCTCTAAAGGCTGAACCAGATTTGTATATCAAGAATTGTAATTTTTATTTTGTTCTTTATTCAGATTCAAGATCTATGGTCAAAGCCTATCTGGATTCCTAGGGAAATATGAGATGCAGACTTAAAATTATAATTTTCCACTCCTATGGATATACATTAAAAGAAAATAAAACAGTATCAGACTTACTAAGAGAATTTTTGCATAAAAAACTGTGCAAAATGCAGAAGAGTGTCTGGGAATCACCTTCACATTTTATCTGTGCGTGCTTTGAAATTGCAAGATATATCTGAAACTTTGCTTACAATTGTACATACATCTACAAAAATATAGCTGAAAAAAAACCTCACCTTCACCCTCTCGAATAATTCTGTGAGAAGGCGGAGTGATTCTAGTTTCCTTTGAGCAATAACCAAGCGTCTTTCCTCTAAGGCAATTTTATATTGTATTCTAGCCTCTTCTTCTTTCTGTTTTTTCTCTAATTTCTTCTGTCTTCTTTTCTCCTCACGCTCTTTTCGACGCTCTTCCTTTCTTTGGAGCTTTTCTTCACGTTTCCGTTCCTTCTCTTTCTCTTCTTCCTCTTTCCTTCTTCTGTGAAATGTAACAAGAGACATCATTAATATAAGAGTTGAGAGGACAAAAGACAAAAGAAATAAAAGATGATTTCTTTATGAAACTATCTACAGTACCAATTTGAAATGATATAATCTTAAAATATCCAGAAGAAACATTGATTGAAAATGTCATACCTTTCTTCCTCCTTTTTCCTTTCTTCCGCTTCCTTTTCTCGTCGAGCCCTCTCAAGTCTCTCCTGCTCCAGAGCTTCTAGTTTCTCTCTTTCTATCCTTCGCCTGCGAATATTCTTCTCAGACAAGTGCTTAGTCTTATCAAAGTCAACCTGATGAATAGAACAGCAAAATATTTCCGGATAAAGGGGACGGGGCCATTATAAAATTATCAGAAACATCTTTCTTTTTTTTTTTTTAATTCAGGGAACTGATCAGAACTGAAAATGATATCAATGATCACTTATTTCCTTCACAAATGTTCACTATTGATAAATAAGAGCAAGCCCTACATTGACCCAACTTAAATTATTTTCATTGAAAATGAAAAGAATATGCTTTGAGGAATTTATCAATGCTCTGATATACAACCCCAAGACTGTTTATTATTTTCTACACCCCCCCCCCCCACCCCTAAAAAAAACAACAAAAAACCCCCCAAAAAACACCAAACAAACATCTTGAGTTTGTGACCATTCTTAAAATCATTGTAATTATATTCACTAATATTTTACATTTTCTGGTGACCAAGGAATGCAAATACAAAGCAATTCTCAGGGGAGGGGAAAGAGAATGGCACCTGGAATTCAAATTTTGGTGTTTAGTTCTCATTTCCTTTTTTTGATTCTTTGCAATTTTGGGACAGCCTAAACATTTCTCTTAATAATGTAAGCAGAATGAAGCCTATGTGAGTTAAGGTAAGGTCAAAATTGTCAAAATCTCTAGGAATTTAACCTAAATCCACACATAAACTGAGAACGTTTTCCGTTAATAGTTATTTGTAAGGTGCATTTTTCTAATAGAGCTCAAAGCACCTCACAGTCACATGTAAACATACACACATATATATAATATTACATTAGGAATTAAAATGAGCATGAAACATAATTAAAAACTAATTTGTATCAGATTTCACAAAACAACACATTTTGAAAGACTTTTTCAGGAAACAAGGGATGGAGACAACACTCATCTAGACAATTTATTATTATTAACACTTTAAGTTTCTATTACCTTTATGTTTGCTGTGAGAGCCTTATCCTCCCCTTTGTAGAGCAATTTCATCCCCCTCAAAGAATCCATAGCTTTGACAAAGCTAATATACTCCATGTATTGCACATAACATTCAAAAGTGAGGTCTTGTCCATAAGAAAATGTCTGAATTGAAGCTATCTTCATGTTTGCAGAGATCTAGGGATGTTTAAACAGACACACATTTATTGAAATAAACAAGGAATATAATGATGTAAAGGCTGAATTGGTATGGATACTTTCAGGAAAGTATTAATGCTCTAATATACAACTCCAAGCCTATTTATTATTTTCTACACCCCCCCCCTCCCTCCCCCCCAACACACACACACACACACTCACACTTTCCCCCAATCCCTCTAAAAAAAAACCCCCAAAAAACAACCAACAAACACATACACACATACACAAAAACAAAACCAAACCAAACAAGTCTAAAAGATATGTCAATTCAAAATATAATAACTATGCCAAGTACAAAATTTTGAAAATTTTCACCTCTTTCAATTCAACATAAACCTTAAACATTATTATATTTGAAGTTCTCAACAAACAATGAGGGTACTCAAATTTGACTTTGATATAAAAAATACTTTCTTTTCCATGCATACATTTGAGAAGTAAAATTACAGACTGCCTATAATTTACAAAAAAATAAAGATACTGTTTTACCTTACTTTACTTTCTTGAAATACTCACAGTCACATAGTCACATTTATTTTTACCTACCTCTTTACGATATAGATCCAGCATTGGAATGTCAATACATCGTATTTCTCCAAATGTTTCAAAAACCTTCCGAACAACCTTTTCACTGGGTCTTAATTCACCTTCCCCTTCTTTGCCAGGAGGACGATATGCAAACCATCGCGTTGGAAGATCCTTGAGATGAATGGTGTCAGGTCTTTCCCCTGGCCTCATCTCATTCATATTCTTTGCATCTCGAAAATAGGAGTCCCAGTCATGGCGAGAAGGGAACCCTATCTTGGCCTCTGCTGCTCGTACCTGCATATAATAAATCAATAAAATAAATAATGAAATAAGTAAATGAGACCTATAAAGAAATATTTGGAGGAAAATAAGGATGTGAATATTGAATTCCATTTTAAATATTTTTTCCTGTCTTTCATTGATAAATAATAACCCCTATCCCCAAAAAACCAAAACCAAAACAAAACAACACCAAAAGAATAAAATAAATAAATTAAAAAAACAAAACAAAACAAAAACCCACAAAAAAACAAACGAAATTTATTTTAGACACAATACATTATTTTTCAAACAGAGAATATGCTGTTTACAGCCAGGCACTCAATATACCTGAGTGAGGTGAGGAAAACCTTTCCTTTGGGCCCGCAATATGATTTGAACCAGAAAACTTTTAATTATGAGACACTAGACCATGCTGTCCACATCTTTTGCATTCATAAAATAGGTGAGTGTACTTAGAAAAAAAATATATCATAATATTTCCAATACATGAAACAATCTAATCTTATCAAACCAATCTCATAGTAAATTTGGAGTGAGTGTAATGAAATTCTGCCATCGAGGCTTCTCAAATCTTCAGAGATACATCTATCCATCTCTTCACATACATTTTCTTAACATTATATCAAATGTGTAAAAGAAAAACTGAAAACAATAGAAAAAACGTAATTGTAAAATGACATCTTACCTTTAAAACATCAGAAAATCCACTCAATTTGATTGTTTTGCCATCCAACTTTAAAATTATAGTGTGAATTTTGCTTTTGTTCTCAATTTCTCCTTCCAATCTGATAAATTCTAAGGTGCTTTTGGAAATCTTCAAAGTAAGAAATATTTCAGGCCTCACCATATGCTTTAACTGAAATACAACAGTAAAGGGAACAGTAATAGTGAGGATTTTCTGTACAGAGCATTAAAGGCTTATAACCATTTACAATTTATTAATGAATAAGTAGTTTTTTACTTTTATCTCAAGTAGTATCGACAACAATTCTAATCTCTGTCAAATTTTATTTGTTATAATAAGACTACAATCTGTCCACAAATGCTTCATCCATTGGTCAAGACTTATTTTTAGGCCAGCAAGCAAAAATGGCATGGAAAACAGATCATTATTAATGAATTTAGCTCTTCAAAATATAGTGGACAAGCCTTATGATATCAATTTAAAAAACTATGCCGTTATTGCCATCTTGTATGAAACATGCAAAAAGAAATTTTTAATAACCTATATTTTTGGGATACTAGCAAGCACAAAAACTCAGTTTTTGTAATAACATTGTTGATGTTGTTTTGTTCTTTTTGTTATAAAAATGTAAGTAAGACATGACTGGGAATTTACAAAACATACAAAACCCCTAAAAACATAATGTACCTTTTCCATAACCTCCCAATTTGAGATAGCCTTCCCGGCAGTCTTGATCTGAGGCAACTGAACACAGACGTTTACTTTGGCTGTTGGCTTGAGGTACAGCCCCTGAGACTCCAAGAGATCAATTGCCTCTGAAGTATCTGTACATACAATTGTGTTTGCCATTTTCTTTCTTTATGCGTCTTATTGGTGAAATGAAGAGTAACAGTCAAATACCTTTTGTTCTAAAAGAGAATGGAAATAGAATTTTAAACAATTTTGTGGTTAAAAGCATGGCAAATGCATACATAAGTACAATGGAATGAAAAATACTCTCAAACCAATATTCACTTGTGACAACTTGCACTATACCAATGCTGAGAGGGAGATTAAAGATAGTCTCTAAGTCTCTCTTATGCTTCATTCCATTCAAAAATTCTTTCAGGAGAAATCTTGGGAAGTCTCTCTTCGGCTTCATTCCATTCAAAAATTCTTTCAGGAGAAATCTTGGATACTCAAATGAAAAATAAATGTGCACCTAAATATGAAAAATAACCATACACACAAGATCTGGTGATCAAACATTTACATTACCATGTGTTCTACATGTGAAGATAGTCATCTATATTCATACTTCCCCTAAACTACATGTCAGTGTAAAGTGCAGTAAAGACACAGAAGATTTAGAACAGAAACTTGTATTATACATATGTATTATACAACATTAACATGTAAAAATGCTAGTAGTCTTATTACTTTTTGGCATGTTGACAAGAATACTCAGCTGACTGAGTCTGTTGGCTTCTATGGAGAAGAAAAAGAAGAAGAAGTACTGATTTTCTTATGCTTTTTAAGCAGAGCTCAGTATCAAACCTCGACTATATATGTAGGCCTTTTGCGTCGGTATTGGCGATCTTGTAGCAACATCTTTGCTATGCCTGGGCTAGAAATTTTTTAAAGAGAAGTATGGGTGCCCAGCCACACTTTTTTCCCCTCTGATTATTGCCTAATTGAACTCAGAGTAATGAACGTGTCAATAGGTCTGAGTTAGGAAAGGTTGTTGGGGTGACTGGGTTTGAAAGAATTGTTGGTAGGAATTGCATTTTGCAAGGGTGGCGACCGATATGGCCTGCTCTTTCCGATTTTAACCACCGAGGGTTCTTTTACATAGATAAAGGCACATGGGACCTCCTAGTTTATTGTCCGTCTACGATGGGACTAGGCACTCATTTATCCTGCCTACCACAGGACAGGGAGGTGGCAAAATCCGAAAAAACCCAATTTTTTTCCAAGCCTGCACAGCCGGGAACGAATCCGTGACCTTTAGCTTGGTGGTCAAGTGCCATAACTACGGAGATATCCGCGCTCAAGGTGGGCAATAGGCTTGAAATTTCTTGCCCATAGAAAAGACCGCAAGCTGAAGTGGGGCTTGAACCTGTGATCCCACGGGTTACAGTGCAATGCCTTAGCTGCTCGGCCATCTGGCCCCCTCGACTACTGGCTCAATAAATATCAATTTATAAATATTTATATAAAATATAATTTATAAATATCTTTTAAAAACTCATTGATTAAAACGTCACAGTCAAATAAGACACCGTAGACGCAACTAAGGAGCCTTCTCCTCCTCTATTTATCGGGATATATATATGTATGTGGATAAATGTCCACGAGTACTATAATCCTGCCTTTTTCGCATATCATCATCGCAGGGTGTGCAGTCAATACCAACTATAAATGTAAGTTTAAAATCTCAATAACACCAACTATTATAACAGTAATCTTTAACTCAACACATACATATATCACCACATATTCCTAAGATTATTATTCTATATAAAATTAAAAACCCAGTAATTGAGTTTATAAAAGTAATGAGATCTTGATAGCCAGTGGATCTTGTTCTTGACTTCCGATCTCAATAATTACTTTATTAATACTCAACTTCCAGTGTCTCAAGCTCTTTTAAATGAAAAACACAAACATCTGTAAGTAAGGACTCGAAAAGACGCTTAACGTTTAAATTTTAAAAAAGTAAAAAAAGGCACCATAAAAATAAGTTATCTTTCACTTTAATGGCAGCCTGTGATTAGCGGGAAGTAATCAACTTTTCAAATTTTTTTATGAAGAGCTTGGTACCGAAACTCGATTACTGGCTAATGTTGAGAGTATCAATAGCTGATGATGATGTTTTCTTTTCTCCCAGCCAAATTGGTTGATTTGTATAATTCTTTGTTGACATTGATACTGCTCTACAATTGTGGGACATTGGCATTGACTAAAACGGAAGATTAAATTAGATGTATTCCACAGGTAACAGCTACAAATAATAACGAACAATTCACTGTATAAAAAATGTAAACCCCTTTCCATTCAAATCTCAAGCTAGATGGAGCCTTTTTTGACACATTTTGAGGCGTAACCCTGAAATTCCTGCAAACAAAGTAATGACAATTTATTTCAAAGATAACATCAAAAGACCAAAATGGAAGACTGAAAACAACACTCCCGGTAAGATTAAATAACGACCTGAAGAGACTTAACAACAACACAATCCAACTAACATCAAGGAAAGATTAAGAAAATCTAAGAGACAGCGCACAAAACAGACAAAATTGAACAATATTTACAACAAGGATAAGGAGAACTGCCGAAGCTGCAAGATCAGATGACTCCACCAGCGGAAGATTCTAAGTCAAGTAAGTCAAAATTGGTTGAAAATGAAAATCTTCTAGATCTGGATCTATTCAGAATTTTTGTTTTCATGAATTCTATCTAAAGAAAAAAAAAAGCCTCGAGGACGTCCATTACTGACATCATACATCAATGAAGAAGCCGAAATTCTTTCAACTGCTGCGATTTTGAAAGTAAATTTATGCGGAGAAACACACACACAAGAACTAAATATTCCACTTTTCGTTATTCATCACCTGAACACCAAATTTTTTTTTTCCTTAATCAACATTCTATTCAATTAAAAAGCTGGTCCACTTGTAATCCAATCACACTATTGGCCTGTAGATATTGGTACTCGACTTCCCATCTGACTAATATAATATTGACCTTATGATGTCCAGAGCTCATATTTAAAATGAAAAGCACAAGAATCGGTAAGGACTCGAGGCTGCCACTTAAGTGAGAGATTACCCATAAAAATCTTTTATCTGAGGAAGCAAACTTTACCTTATCAAGACAACTGGTGAGACAATGGGAGCTAAATTATACTCCCAGATTGGTTCCATCTTAATCTAGATTAGATCTCTTATAGTACAGTAGTTTTCGTGAGAGTGCCCTCCGACTGAATGCCCGTTTTACCTAAAAGTACCCGCTATTGTGATGAAACCGATTTTTACTATCAGAATCGTCACTCTTGAGTGCCTGCCTTGAAAGCCATCTGTCGCCTTAGTGCCCAGTATGTTGGCATGTTGTCAATCAAAAAAGCAATGAAATATCAACTTACTACAGATAAAGTAACCATGAACACTTGTCTGGAGTTTGCTAGGGTGTCAAAAGGTGTCCCTCCTGTTCACTTTCCCACCCCTTTGAGTCCGGAACAGGTAACGAATGAATGTCCCCCTTGCTGGTATGCCTATCAGCCAATCAAATTTGATAAAATGTGCCGCAAAAGGCATGGTCTAGATTTGGATATCGATGAAGACATGCTCAGCTGTTCAATGACGCAAGATGGTCCATGCCTTGTCCTAACAAAGTGGTTGGTCAAAATGAATGACTGTTGACAGATTTAAGCAACACAACGCACTCGAGTCCTCCCTGTCACGACAAAATGATCACTGTCTGGCTGTGAACAGGGGTGTCTTTGAACTTTTTGAAATTGACGGCATGGCCCGTAAACTTAAAAGTGATTTAAAAACTCAGCAAGATTATCTTTGCCCACACGTCATGTATCAAGATGCGTTGTAAACTGTATGAGATTTGAAACCTCAAGCTAAAGATAATGAAAATGAGACCTCTTGGGAGCCACAAGGTCGATATCGCCTCTGAGTGCCCACTCCACCTAATTGCCCGGCTAGACTACTTTCCTTCCACTGAGCACTATTGCGAAAACTACTGTAGCTCTGGATCTTACATAAGATAGCCCTGGAAGCTAGAACTGAAAATTTTCAGTGAGTATAGAATAATTTCTATAGTATAGTTAGTATACTTGTAATCTCCTTGTTGAGATAATTAATCCCTTGGAGCTTCTTCTGAGGCTAAGTTCGAATTAAAACCTCACTGGGTCTGAATTTTTTCAGATCCCTGATGACCTGGGCGGTATCGATGCGTTCAGAATACTGATACTTAGCCAGTGCCTTGTCAATTCTATTCTTAAATGAATTCATGGATGGTGCTTCAACCATCGTGACAGGCAGGCTGTTTCAGAGGTCGACAACCCTCATTCCAAAATAGTGTTTTTTCTAATTTCCAATCTAGCTGATTGTTTCATGATTTTATATTTATGGACTCTTGTTCTTTGATCTCTATTGAATTGGAATTAGCTTTCAGCGTCAATGTTGTACAGGTTGTGTGTGAGCTTGTATGTTTCAATAAGGTCGCTCTAGATCTAGATCTAATCTCATAAAATATATGCCAAAATAGACGACAAAAAATACACCTCTGACTCTGTAAAACATTATTATAAAATTAATTGGAGGCCAGGTATATTACAAAATCACTTCTAATATCTGTTAAATCTAGATCTAGATCTAAATTATTGGAGGTTACAAGTAAGGACAGTAGGCCCTACTAATGAAGTAGAATCAATCCTGTTCTCAAATCAAAATATGAATGAAAAGAAAGAACAAACATCAAACACATAAAATCATAAAAATTAAAGTACCTATAATGAGTGCACTTTCCGCAATGTATCACAGCTTCCATCTTCCGTCATGATGTACATTGTGTGTGACTGTTATAATTGCCGAAGGGTAATCGAATTACTTAATAATAATTAATAATACACAAAATTAACCGTAAGGCTATGACTAAATTATTGTTATTTAGCCATTGAACTCGGTCCTCGAAGAGTCAATGCTTGCAGCATAGAGCAATTTTGCGAAACCGATATCAACAACTGACCGGAAATCCTGTCATTTTTATTTGGGTGGGTATAAAAAAGAATCGCATTTTTTATTACAACTTCATGTAGGTGTTTTCAGTACTCATACAAACTACATTATGCATGTAATGCACTATTATGTTTCATTTAGGCCCACGGTTATTTGTTGTCTTGATGCTTGACGAATTAGACCTGGTATTTGTTCTCTCTAAATATAGCAGCTCATTCTACTATCTCGACTCACTAATATGACTAGAAACTTGATCCAGTAGAAATATTATTAATACATGACTGTAATAGTTTTAGTAGCAGCAGTAACAGTAGATGCAGCAGCTGTAATAAATATAGTAGTAGTAGTAGTAGTAGTAGTATTAGTAGTAGAAGTAGTAGTAGTAGTAGTAATACATGAAGTAG
>JBCJKE010288574.1:0-16356 GCA_039654525.1 Melibe bucephala | reverse complement strand
TCCCTCCCTCCCTCTCTCCCATTTGCCTAATTTGAGAAGATGCACCAGTAAAAATGTACCCCTGATTCAGGCAAGTCATGCATTGTCTGGTGCGTTTTCTGGCGAATTATAGTCTGGTAACTTTTTCCCAGGTGCTAATGTTATAAGTGGTTTGTCAAATGCCTATTCCTGATCAATTAATTTACTTATGGTCAAGAGAATAAAATAAGGCAATAACCAAATCCCTCTTATTGTCTGATCCTGTTGGGAATGTTTTTCACTGTTGTTTGTATTCCAGGCCTAAACAGTTTACAAAGTGGGCTTCATCGTCAGCACATGAAGGATTTGTTTGTAGAGCTTTGCCTGACTGTCCCTGTTCGTCTGAGTTCCTTACTACCATATTTGCCCATGTTGATGGATCCTTTGGTATCAGCTCTCAATGGCTCTCAGACTTTGATCAACCAGGTAGAGACAATATCTTTATATATAATTTTTAGAGAGAATATGAATGCTAAACATCTCCACTAGTAACCATCTTTGTGTCCTGATTTGCCCTCTTAATAATAATTTTTTTTAAAGCCCAAATAACCACACCTCCCCCCTCCAAAACCTGATCAAAACATATAAATCGCATAATGGAGTGCTAAAAAGGTTAAAGGCATAACAAATCGTTTCCTTTTTTCTACAGTGTGCTTTGTCAGGCAATAAATAAACAAAGACAAAAATGGCAAAAAAAATGAAACAATTATTTTAAATATTTAGTTTTATAAGGCGTAATGTAATAAATTAAAAAAGAATACTTAACTTTTCTTAGAGGGAAATAAAATGTTGCATTCTTAGAGGGTTTCAAAATGGATACTTAAAGCTTCCTTGAAGAGTAACTGAAGTTAGAACTCAATTCGTACTATGAAAGTCCTATAACCCCTAACTCTTTCCTATGTCACTGCCATTTTATTTCCAAGGTGAAGAAACAGCCTACAGCTATTATATAAGTTATATTTATTTTGTCCTATTTTCAGGGTCTTCGAACTCTAGAGCTCTGTGTTGACAATCTCCAACCAGATTTTTTGTATGACCACATTCAACCAGTTAGGGCTGAGCTAATGCAGGTGACCTTTCGTGTTATAAATATTTCTCTGTGATATGCATTTATTTCTTTTTGCATATAACATTGGTATAAAACAAAATTTGATAACTGGATATTTTTTGAGATTTTAAGTTCTGACTATATGTCTCTTCTTTGGCATCGTTTCCTTTGGTTCAAATTAGTCACAAATGTTAGAAGAAAGGTGATTTTTAACTTTCTCATCATACGTGCGAAAAATGGCTTCTCTTTAATGCAAGATTGTATTCACAGTCAGTAAATCAAAAACCTTTTTTTTTGCGGGTATGAGAATTTTACTTTGCACAACAAATAGAATAAGATACTTTTCGAGTATTTAAACTAGAAAAGAGAGAGAAAAATAGGTCAAAACGCACAGATAAAAAAGATAAGTTAAAGTTAATTGTTTATTGTTTGTTCTTGCTTATGTGTTGTTTATAATGAAAAGCAGTGACCCCAAATGACTTTAATACTATAACAGGCCCTATGGAGGACTTTGAAAAATCCCCAAGAGGCAACTGCAGCCACAGCATTTCGAGTCCTCGGCAAATTTGGAGGAGGCAACAGAAAAATGTTGAGAGAACCCCAAGTGGTAAAGACAGGATTTTGTTTATCCAGCTTTTGTAAAAAGAAAAAAAAATGAATGAAAGTGATATTTGAGGGTGTGAAAGTGACGTGAATGTATTAAAAGATGAGTGTTTGAAATTGATTAAAATAATTCATATGAAACATACAACTCAATGCAGTATTTTGTTGCTGACCATTCAAAGCCTTTACCAATTTTTAGTTCATCACTTTCTGAATGTGAAAAAGGAACTGCGTACATAAAACAGTTTAAAATAATTATGTTACTATCATTGCCATGGCATAAACTTTAGTTCCATTGTAGTTGAGACATTTCCTCCACATTTTCCTCCACTGAAGTGCTTAATCTGGTTTCTTTGTAGATGAGAAATGTCCTCGTTGTAGTACATGTATAATTGCTTGTTGAAAGGCCTAGATTCTGAAGTGTTCAACCTTACTTGGTAGGTGAGACATTTCTGAACTGAAGTGTTAACCCTGGTTCCTTGTTAAGTGAGACGTTTACTCCTTACAGAACAATTGCTTGTTTATAGGCCCTGAACTGAAGTGTTCAACCTCATTCCTTGGTAGGTGAGACATTTTCTCCATACGGTACAATTGCTTGTTTAAAGGCCCTGAACGGAAGTGTTCAACCTCATTCCTTGTTAAGTGAGACATTTCCTCCTTACAGAACAATTGCTTGTTTATAGGCCCTGAACGGAAATGTTCAACCTCATTCCTTGGTAGGTGAGACATTTCCTCTATACAGTACAGTTGCTTGTTTAAAGGCCCTGAACTGAAGTGTTCAACCTCATTCCTTGGTAGGTGAGATTTCCTCCATACAGTACAATTACAGACTTTTCTAAGGTGTTTTCTTGACATTAATATGATGGAGTTGACATCTGTCCAAATGTGATTTTTATAATTAATTATTGTTGCCTACAGAATTGTTCTCAATTTTCTGGTAACCTTGGAGACTTATGTGTTTCACCGTGCTTTGTCAGAGGCACCTCTGCTGAGTTTCAATGCAACTTCTTTTCAACAATTTCTGTCATGTGTTTATGATCTTTAATGTTGGTGGAATTTAAGGATCATGTTGTTTAGTTGGTCTCTATCGATAACTGTGTAGAGTTGTTTTTCCGTAGCTTTATTGCAGGTATATGTGTTTTTCTATCATACATTTCTTCTTTTTTGCTCATTGTATGAGCTATGAGCTTTTGCCTATCACCACTTTTCACCCTTTTCATCTTATGTTTTCTTAATTATTCCTATTTATATATTTATTCCATACAATTTTTAAAAATGCTCTTTGCTGAAGTGTAACGGACACAAAACTTGCATGTGAAGCTTTAAAAGTATGAAGCTTGAATAATATTGTCATCCAAAATGTGAGCATTTGGTAGAAGCCACCAGTGTGTCTTAGTTCTTTTCCATCATCCTGTTTAATCTTTCCCTGGTTTATCTTTTCTTATTATAATAAGATCAATCATTCGTTTTGGTTATGTACATTCCATTGTTCAATTCAATCTAAACCTTGCTCAACAGATTTTCATTTTCATGGAATAACTTTTTTAATAGACCCTGGGATTTCCCCCGAGCCCCTCACCCATGAAAGATAATAAAGGCAGTGAACAGTCAGCAATGTTTATGTATGAGGATTATTGTTTAAGGGCTTTTGTTAACCAATGATTGACATTAAGTACCCTGATATATATCCTCAGCTGCAATACAATGCCAAAGAAACTGTGGGACCTTGTGTGAATATACACTTTGCTGAAAGTAAATCACCTGTTTCATTGCCAGTTGAGAAGGTAATTGAATTTAATGACAACTTTTAATTGAGTTTCTTTTACTTTAATGAGAAAGACTATGAATGTGTGTGTTCAGATGTGTTTGTTGGTTCATATTCATATTGAAAGAAAGAGGTAATGGACAAGTAATTTAAAATGTTTCCTGAAAAGGTGTCATCTTTTTTTCATTCATATCATTGAATTTTTTTTTTCTGGCTCATTTTTACAATGGATACGTCAACAGTAAAAACTATCTTTATCAGGGATTAGCAAAACCTGATGAAGTGTACTAGAAAGGCCTTCATATTCAGATATGGGCAGCAATGAGTTATCAAGGTATCATCGGGCCATTTTTCTTTCTTGATGACCTCTAACATCCTGTCACAGTCAACTCTGATCATTACCTCATAATCCTGTCCACATTTTGGAGAAGCCTCAGATAATTTGTTGAGATTGAAGAAAGACAAAACCAGCATTTAAATAAATAAATAAAGCCCTTTATTAACTCCGGGGGAGAATTCGTCTTTAGGGTCTATCCCAGAGGAAGAATGCAACGCCGCCAAGGAGGGTAATAGGGGTGAATTTTCTTTGCCCAAGGAAAAAACCTTTTGCCGAAGTGGGGCTCGAACCCTTGATCCCACGGGATACAATGCAATGCCTTAACCGCTCAGCCCCCTTTCAACAAGATATTGCAGCACCTCATGTATCTAGGGCTGTTTAACACTCGATCAATGATCATTTTAGTGAAAGAACTGTTTACCATGGGACTGAAAACATGTGGACCAGCACTCTGCTGGATTTTCACCTTTAGGAGTACTTGAAGGACAAATTGTGTGGAATGACATTTGAAAGAATTCAAGATTTGATAGCTGACTTCTTGGAAGCCTTATGAACAATAAGCTCAAGACGATGTAAATGTGTGATTACAAATTTTAATTTTTATGCAATTAGTTGAAATGTGTCTTGTCCTAAATGGGAGGCATCTGGAACACATCTTGTAACTCAGTAAATAACTGATATATTTTATTGTAATTATGTAAACTGATTTGATGTCCCTTGTTTCAACAAAAGTTTGGGCCTTTATATTTTTTCATGAACTTTTTATCAATATTTTTGTGGGTGAGGCTTTTTTTTCCCCTGATGATGTGGAAGGATGTATATTTCCATTCTGTTGAATGTCATAAACATATTTTTTTCTTCTCTCCAGGCTATAGAGTCTGCCTTAGCTGCATTGAAAAGTTCTCAGATTGACTCTTACAATCGTCGTCATGCCTATGATGCTATTCGCTGTTTCCTTATTTCTGTCATGAATCTTGAAGATGACACACAAACCATGATGCATTTGTTCTCCCATGAAAGGTGAATTAAAAGAAAAGAAAAAAATTAGTGTAGCAATGATTGCTTATCATATTTAAGTAGTTGAAACCAACTGAAATTGATAGATTTCTTTAATTCATATAGAGAAAAATATAGAATCTTTTTATTAATGATAAAAGAAGAAGCTTACCATTAAATGATTTTTGTTTTGCTATTGCTTACTTACTCAATTGATCACAGTCGGATATGTGCTACTTCTCTTCACCAGATCTTTCTATCCTCCGTCATTGTTAATAGATTCTCTTACCATGCCTGTCTTTTCCTAATTGATCAATTAATGTATAGCATGGGCTTCCTACTGGTCGATGCAGACATTGTTTTGTCTCGTAAAATAATGTAACTTATTAAATTTTCCTTGTTTCTTAAGCAGTGACCACTTAGTTTCGCCCTGTTTGCTGGTAATGTCTTGGTTTTTGGTGGAAAGGAATCATAAAATATTTTGTTATTTTACCATAATACTCATTAATCGATTCAAGTACATTTATGAAGAGAAATAACTTTGTAAAGTAGTTTTTTTGTGGGTCATTTTAGGCATATATTATAACAAAACAGCTAAAAAACAAAACAAAGCAAAAACCAAACCAAAAAAGAACAACAAAAAGGTAAAAAAAAAAAAAATTCCAACAAAACAACAAAAAACCCTTCAAAAAACAAATTTCAACCATCAAACAAAAAACAGAACAAAACAAAGACAACAAAACAACAAAACAACAAAACAACAACCAACTAACAAACAAAAAGACTAAATGAAATATTTGTTTTCTCCAGTTTCAAAAATAAGGAGATCAGTCCATCAAGTTCCCAGACGTACAGAAACCCTGATTCATACTCAAGGAAAGTTCATGAGCAAGCCTTGACTGGCATGTTTGGTAAGACTTAATCATATGTGTAATTTTCATAATAGCTGATGACATGGTTAACTGAGTATTCTTGTTAAGCCACGGAAAAGTATTTAACTAGTATTTAGATGTCTCTGTTGTACAGATATTCTGCATCTTCTCTGTATTTTACATTGATTGCAAGTTTATTCCATAATCTGAATGTGCTTTGGAAATATGAATACAAATGACTATTTAGACTTGAAGATGGTGATATAAATATTTGAGCACCAGATCTCATATGGTTATTTTTCATTTCAAATTCTCCAGAGGTAATACTGCTTGTCCCTTAATTTTGTTGAAAAGATTGGTAACCTTGTTCCCAGCCCTTTGTTCTTTGAGGGCTATCCACTCCAATTTGTTTGTGTTTATTTTTGCATTACCTGATGTAGTTACAGTTAGTTTTTGGTTACCAATCTGCCCGGATCTTTTTGCATCTTCTCTATATCGTCTATTTGGTTTTGATATTTGGATCTGATATGCGCCCTATATTATCTTGAATTGGTTTTGCTAGTGTTTTGTAGCACTTATCATTAATATGTTGTGGACAGTCGTTGCCATTACTTTTTAAAAATGCTAATAAGCTATATGCTTTCTTACATGTTGCATGGTTTTGGTCTTTCCACTGTAGTTTATTATCTATGACAACACCTTGGTATTTTCCATTATTTAAAATTTTTAAGGTTAGGTTGTGTAGGTAATAGTTTGATTCTGTAACTTTCTATTTATCTGATATCTTAATTACTTGGCATTTTTCTGGATGGAATTCCATTTTCTGTTCTTTTTCCCATTATGTGAATGAGTTAAGATCATTTTGGAGTATTTTACATTCATTAATATTCTTTATTCTTCTGCATACAGGTTAATGTCTGCAAATAATCTTATTTTGGTGTCTTGGGTGAGGTTTTGATCTATGTCATTTATGTATATTGAAAAATGAAGTGGACCTTACACTGCTCCCTGTGGTAGAAAAGGTTTGGGGCTTGACTCTATCAGGTCTACATCTGAGGCATCTTTCAATAAGTTACATAGTTTTCTACCACGAGAATAGGAACAGTAGAAGGGTCATGGTAATATAAAAAGATTGTTAATCAAGTTCAGTTTACCCTTTCATCAAGGTACTTAACAATCAAGCGTGCTAATTATTAATACTGTTCATTTATTGATGGGTTTGTAGACATTGTAAATTCTTTCAAGTGAAGCATGTGAAAATTTGATTAATCATGGAGAGCCAGAATTGTTGTTGTCTAATGACACCAACACACCAGCCACTCAAATTCTGCGGTATGTAATATGGAATCTGAAATCGTTTTTAAGGCCTGTGGAAGACTTTAAAAGATTAAAGAGTACTGCAGTTCGAGTCTAAATCATATTAACCAACATGGTTCTGATGTACATGCACAAGACAATGTATAATGTATGGTGACTATTGTTTTCTGTCCCCAGTATCAGCAGCAATCAAGGAACTGCGGAAGACAGCCCTGCCTTTCATGGCCTGCATGGTGCGACATTACACACTGATCTCTATTTCCCAACAGTGTGGTAAGTATTTGCTACCCTCTGAAATACAGAGAGGTAAATTTAACAAAATTGATTTTTTAAGCTTTTTTTGTCTTACCACAAAAATCTTTCATGTATCACCAAGTTCTAAAGAAGAATAACATTTATGCAAGGGGTAGTAACATTACAGAAATTTTAAAAATAATTTTAACTGGAGGAGCGAATTGTCTTGGTATGGTTTGCATGTATTTACTTGCCTTTGATGATTTACCATTGCAGGACCATTCCCTGTTGGTGACAAACAAGCCAAGTTGCAAGGTATGGACACACAGATTTTAGTGGATGCACTGAGCACCATCATGGGCCATGAGGAGAAAGAGCTTTGCAAACCTGGAAACTTTTCATTGTGTATCATTATTGAGACAGCCACCACCATCTTAGGCAGTAAAGAAAGGGTAAGCCATACATTTTTGTTCATTTGGAATTTTTTAACGTTTTTCAAAAGTGAAAAAATCTCAGATGCAATGCTATTGCACTTGAGTAGTTTATTTTGATAATTGTACATTTTTCCCCCTCTTTTGCTGTGATTTTTCAGGCTTGCCAATTGCCACTTTTTGAGTACATTGCGGAGAGAATGTGTCATCTGTGTTACAAACGAGCCTGGTATTCTAAATATGGGGGGTAAGTAAATACTTTTGTTAATGTGCTTGTAATATGTAATGTGTTAGCACTGTCGGAGTCAAAAGATAGCAATAGCCATTCTGAGAAATTAAGCCAATTTAAAAAAAAACAACCAAAAACCAAAAAACTATAACTTTTTCAGTATTTAAAATTCTCAGTGTTTTTAAGACTGCCCATTACTATACAAACAAATTAGTATTTAAGAGGAAAAAAAAGAGATAATAACATGGCCTACACTTTTAAAATCGTGTTTTGGCAAAGACAAAAGCTATCAATAAGTCAAAATATGGTATAAAATGAGAGATTGAAAGGAAACAAATTTAAACATTCCAGATGCTTTTGCCTCAACCTATTGTGTATCTCACTTGTCTGTGACTGGCCTTCGTTGTTCTCAAGATCGGTGCTAATTTTAAGCTCTATGAAATCAAGGTTCATAAGAATTCCAGTATGATACTGGAGTTTATAGCAAATTGAAAAATCATCTCTGGTTGATATAATATTATCTTTTGTCTCTATGCTCATACAAGCTTAAGGAGGTTTTTAGTCAGATCATGAGTCAAATGGGTTTTCAAGAAAATTATGGAAACTCACCTCTTCATGTTGCGTATGGCACTGGTAGAAACTGATACATACCTGATTTGTTTATAGTAAAGGTAAAGACAGTGTCAAAACCTGTTGGGTCATAGAGGGACAAACAATTTGAGACCCAAGCTTTCCATAGGCCACTACTATGAGGGACAACACTTGTCTAATGTGCTTTGCTACTTTCTCATGCATGACTCTGTGAGTTTTTAGCCATTTTGCACAGAGATTTTCTTGGGTGTGGAACAACTCCGTAGTGTGAGTTTTTAGCCATTTTGCACAGAGATTTTCTTGGGTGTGGAACAACTCCATATTACATGATGTTTTGGCTTTCATCTGGAAAAATTTGTTCATTTACTTATGCTTTCTTTGTATGCAGTATATAAATTATATTTCCACTTGTTCAGACAAAGTGATAAAAGGAAATAATATTTGTAACCATATACCATGGTCACTGATGAAAATTCTTCGTCTATTCAGATGCTTGGCTATCAAATGTCTTTATGAACGTATGAGCTTCAAGTGGGTTCTGGATCATCAATACACCTTTCTGAAGGCCTTGCTGTTTGTGATCAATGATCTAACTGGAGAGGTATGTTCATGGGGTAAAAGAGCAAAAACTTGTTTAAGATTGGTTTGGGAAGGGACTCTAGGCTTTGTGAAAAAGAGAATAAAGGAAAATTTTGGCAACTACATTGAACTTTATTTCAAACAAGACATGAATGTAACCTATTCTTCTTTACTATAAGGAAGTAAAAATCATTCTTGAATTAAAATTCATACTATTTTGTTTTCTATAGTTTGTACTAACGTCACATGACATGTTTTTGAGAAACACCTATAAAAAATGGTCACATTTTCCATAAGGCAGCAAATGTGTTGGGATGTACACAAGGAAACTGTGAATGCTTTATGTCCAAAAACTTATAGCTTCACCGTTTAATAATACAATAATATAAGTAATACCTGCACACCAGCAACAGATAATGCTGATCAGAAAGTGGAAGACTTCTATGACTAAATTCAAGAAGTCATAGGCAAAATGCTGATGAAAGATGTAGTTGTAGTGCAAGGAGATTAGAATGCCGAAACTGGGAAAGATGCATGGAAAGATTGATAAAGAACATAAGGACCCTGTTGCAACAGTGAAAAGACTGAAAAAGAACATAAGGACCCTGTTGCAACAGTGAAAAGACTGGAAAATAACACATGGAGCCTGTTGCAACAGTGGAAAGACTGGAAAATGACACATGGACCCTGTTGCAACAGTGGAAAGACTGGAAAATAACACATGGACCCTGTTGCAACAGTGGAAAGACTGGAAAATAACACATGGACCCTGTTGCAACAGTGGAAAGACAAAAAATAACACATGGACCCCGTTGCAACAGTGGAAAGACTGGAAAATAACACATGGACCCCGTTGCAGCAGTGGAAAGACTGGAAAATAACACAAGGACCCTGTTGCAACAGCTTAACCAATGAAAGAGGAGTAAGACTCCTTGAGTTTGCCAACTATAACAATTTCATGGGGATAAACACCTATATGTGAGGCCCCCACAAAACATTGAGGGAATGGGCCTGGCACAGTCCAGGAGATTAGTACATCAAAATCAATTACATCATGATTCCCCACAGATTCCACACCATTGTAATCATGAACAAGACTAGAAGTTTTGTAAAGTCAATACTTTAGAAGTGATCAAAACTAGTAATGATGACCTTTTGTGCAATGATGAGAGAAATAGAAGGCAAGTTCAAATGTGCCTGAATTGTTTAGAGTAAATGTAGTCAGGAAATTTGCACTATTACTGTTACAAGAAATGAGAACATAGTAAGATAGAGATTTTGAAACTGTTCCATACATTACAATGAGGGATACAGTGAAGGAAGTCCTCAGTAAACCATGCATAAAGAATAAGCTGTGGGTATAGGGAAGTGAACCAAGATGTCAGAAGCAGCATGAGAGCAGCAGTGAAAATTAGGAAAGAGAATCATTGTGAAGAAGTAGATCACAGTTTGAGAAAAAATAATAGCAGGAGAGTTTACCATCTTGTCAGAGATCTTACCAACACAAAACAGGCACAGACAAGAACACTACAGGATGCTTATCTACTCAATAACAGCGAGTTTTACTGGAAATCAAAACAAATTGTGAAATTTCCCTGCCGATGTTTGACTTACCCAGATATGCACAGATTTATATCATTGAATGTATCTGTAACTGTTTTGCTATTTTTTTGTACCTTATTTAACCCAGGTTTCCAGTGGTGCTGTTGAACTGGCTCAGAAATGCATCGAGGAAATGTTACGTCTTTGTGCACGCCGTCTTGAAGGAGAGGAGGCCTCTGAGGAGCTGTTGGCTGCTCAAAAGAAATCTCTTCATGAAGTTGCTCATAAGCTGGTTCCTCAGATCACTTCCTCAAATACTTCAGTCAGGAAACAGGTATTGAAGAAGACTGCATTTTTAGCTTCATGGCTTTTTAACACCATACATGGATGACACATTTCTCCAACATGTTTTGAGATGGCAGAAAAGATATCGTATGTTCGCTAAAATTCATTTTCTTTTTTTTTTCTTTTTTTTTCCTTTTTTTTTTTTTTTTTTTTTTTTTTTTTGGGCATATTTATAGGGGCTAATCAGAAATGTTAAATCATCATTACAGCTGATCAAAAGGTTTGCTTTATAATTATTCTAATTTATTTCTAAAGTGGTCACATGTCATATATGATCATATCATTTTAAGATGTCAAAATAGTTTAAACTTAGATGTTGTTGAAGACCAAATGAGTAATAGAAAAAGAGAGTCAAAGTAAGAGAAGTAATCTTAAATAAAAATACTAAATCTTTATATAAGCTATTTTTTACAACACAATGAATGGGGAGATAAACACAATGGCCCTGTTGTGAAACCTGTATTCAAACTGTTAAAAATTTTCACTTTAAAGACACCCTTTGCGTAAATACTGGAGTTTTATTTCACTGTAAACCTGCGATCATAACACAGAATTGAGCAGTCAATAAATAAAATTCTTTTTATTTCAAGTATTTCTGTCGAGGCATTCTTGTATAAGTTTTCTTTCCGGTAAGTGTAGCAAATATATGTTACACCTGTGTTAATGTTAGAATGCTACATTTTTTTTGCTACCAATAGGTCCATAGAATTTTGTTTAGCCTAGTGAACTTGAACTATTCATACTAATCCTGTGTGAGATAAAGGTTAGACATGTTTGAAGAAAGAACATTGAATGCTGCATTGTTTGCATATCATTCATGTAAATTGTATTTAATCGATAATTCCATACAAATTTAACTAATTTTCATGACCTTTTGGAATGTTTTGTTTGTTTTTATTGTACATTTTAAGTATTGAATTGGAATGTTATTTTCCCTGCTTATGTTTCTTGTGTGGGCTTATTTCTTTTATGGTAATTTCGTTTCAATGTTCAAAATTGCAGGCAATGAAATCTTTGCAAGTACTGGCCGAGATGACCAAAAAATCGGTGACAGAAATCATGGATCCTCACAAGGAACTTCTCCAGGACATGGTCCCACCCAAGAAGCATTTGTTGAGTCACATGGCTTTGGTTTCTCAGATAGGCCTCATGGTAAGACAATCAATGAGATGTAGGATGGACTTATTGATAGAGGAAAAAAACTCCGATAATCAAAGAAAAGAATAATTCAGTCATCATTACTCTTTTGGAGAGAATTCATGTTTGTCTGTTATTCAAATGATTGAAGGAAAGTATGATTGATTTCAGATTATTCATATTTTCTTTTTTTTTTACATTTCTAATGGTGATAAAAAGAATATTTCTCATTCATATGAAGTTGAAGTTTGAATCAACGATCAGGATTTAGATAAATAAATTAAAATTGTTATATAGCTTATATACATCCATGCATGCTTTATGTGTTTACAAGGGGTTCCCTGAGAGGCTTTTCCAATCAGCAACCTTCTCAACTTTATGAGGGGCATATAGAGCAGTAGCAAACAACTCTAGCATACTGACATTGCCTGTAGTCGGGTACTCATTTTACACCTGAGTGGCATGAGAAAATGTATCTAAAGAGCTTTGTCCAATAACTCAACATTGCAGCCATCACCAGGATTTGAACTTAGACTGTCCTGCTCTTGAGCTTGAGTTCCTACTGACCAGACTACATGGCAACACAAGCTTTATAATTTTAATACAACTACACATAGGGAGTGGTATTTTGATGAAGTGAGTGTTAACCTATCTATCATCGGAATTGAAATCATACCTTTTATTTTTTGTTGCAGGAGGGCTATACATTCTGTGTGACTCTAGAGCCAAGGCTGTTCAGTTTCGATGCTAATCCATCAGAACACAATGTTTTCTACTGTGAGGTAGGATTTTATCTCTACCCATGATTTGTACTACTAATCCATTCATTATGATTAATGATTAGGATCGCATTATTGGGTTTTTGTAGAAAATTATGTTTTACACTTGGGAATGTTGAAATGTATCCTTACACTCAAACTTTGGTCAATAGATTAGGATTTTAAAGCTTTTTCTCTTGATCGCTCCATATAAAGTATTTGAAGATTTGAAATAAAAATTAATTTGTAGATTTATTATATTTTCAAAGTGTGAACTCTCATTTTTGCTTTTCTTTTTCAATAGGTTTTGAATATGTGTGATGCCGAAGAAGCTGCTCTCCTGAAACAAGCATGCTACAAAAACTCAACTAATCTAGTTCCTCTGAAAAAGAGTGCTTTGCGTAAGTAATTACATAAGAAAGAAGTGAAGCTGGGACAACCATAATCCATTTGCTATAAAGAATTACTTTTTAGAGGCATCGCTTTTTGAATGGTACCAGTGTTAAATAATATTTACAGTGATATGTTTTTTCATCTTCATTTTGAATTGTTTTTTTTGTTTGTTTCATGGTTAAAAAGCTTTGTAAAAGAGTTTCACTGCCATTGATCAGTTTCATCAGTCATTCTTTTTTTTTTTTTCACAGGAGCCCTTGCTGCTTGCAACCTTGTCCTCAACAAGAAGGAAAAAATCTTCAATACTCTTTACAAAGCTTTGAACAATTCAAACTCAGAAATTCAAGAAACTGCACATGAATCCATGAAAATGGTATAACTCAGAAACAACATGATAATGTTATTCAACATTTATATACATTTTCAAGTGATCTTAAAAGTATTGAGATTTCATCTGTAAGAACGGGTTGTAAATGTAAATTCTTTTCTCTGCTCAGTGCTCCCTTTGAAAGATTTTTTTCTTCTGTTAAATAGGGATACATGTTCATCTTCAATGAGATCTTCTAAAAATATGTTTGATTTTCTCTCAAATTCCCCACCCCCACTCCTTTTCCACCATTTAGTTCATGCAAGGTTGTACCATCGACACAGAGATGGCATACAGTGCCATGAGACCACTGCTGACCATGTTGGGAGATCACCGAAACCTAAACATTGGTGTCATTAAGCGGCTGTCATCTCTAGTTCAACTGTTTCCCAATACATTCAATGAAAAATTGTGCGAATCGATGCAGGTTAGATATTTTTAAAAAATGAGACAAACCAGTTTTATTACTCTTTCCTGATGCTAAAGTTTAAGTTGCTGATATATATGAAAAAGTGAATCTCATCCATCAGGATGATTTATTCATTCTTTGTGCCTTGGCTATATTTGAAAACTAAAATATTGGATAATCTAAGGCGCATACTATTTTCTCTTTTGTTTCAAAGGGCTTACTATTTTTCTTCTTATTTTTTAGGGACATTTAAAGAAATGGCTCGAGACAGCAGCCACAAACCAAAAGACAGGTCTCCCCAAACCTGCAGGACAAGTCTTGTCAACAGTAGGCTGATATATATCATGATGTTGATTATTATTATTATGATTGAAATTGTTATTGTTGTTATTATTTTTATCATTACCATCATCATCATCATCATCATCATTATCATCATCATCACAATCACATCATCATCATCATCATCTAGATCTTTTTCTCAAAGATTCGTTAAAGCAACTTTGTGTAGCTTCACTGTTCACCTCTTTGATGTTTTGTCTGAAAAGAATTTCTTATTTTCATTTGCATCATTATTATTAACTCGGGAACGTAAAAATTGATCATGGAGATATAATTGAAGTATAGCTGTAGAATGTTCAAATGTTTAAACTCCAGTCTATTCTGGAACATATTGTGCTTGACTCCTGTCATTTGAATTTTTGATAACTTTTCATGAGTTTATTTTTTTTGTTTGTTCAACCTCTGACCTTACTGCAACATAAAACACAGTTTTTTACTACTTCATGAAAAAATTAATAAAATGGTGTTACTTTTATTTGCTAGGAAGTGCAACTGTGTGCAGCAATCATCAACATATTTCACCTCATCCCTGCTGCAAGTAAGAATCTGATTGAACCTCTCACAACATTGGTTTTGGCAGGGGAGAAAGCTTTGCTTATGGAGGTATGTGCGAAATGTTGATTTTGGGCAACCCTTCATCATTTCTTCGTTTATTTGACCTGAATGCTCTTTAGTTTTCTGTAATTTACATACTGAAAAATTTTTGTACATTGCTTTAAGAGTGCAAACCACTTAAATGTAGTATACATTTTTCAAATCTTTGTTATGTTATTTTCAGCATTATAAGACTCTTTTGACATGTTTTATTTTCTTTCAGGCTAGTAGTCCATTCCGTGACCCATTGATGAAATTCCAACTGAGGTATGCTGCACAGGTGGTGGATTTATTTCTGACTGAAAATGCCCTAAAGGACCAACAATGGTGTCGTTACTTTGAGGTTTGTTACTTCTCAATTCACATGGATATGTCATTATTAACATTTGATGCATTAGTCATGGGACTCTTTACTTAATCTTGTCAAACAGTCAGTCTCTATAAGTACAATGTTCCAGCTGTATGTTGTTGTTGTTTGTTTGTTTGTTTGTTTGTTTTTGTTGGGTTTTTTTTGTTTAAAATAACTAATGACAACTGGAATGATGGATGAAAGTAGGGGAAGACAATGAGAAAAAAATTATGGATGGGCTATCATTGTAGCTGAACATGGGAACATGTCAAAGCTGTTTACAACAATGAAGGACTGAGATATGTGGAGAGGAATCTTTCAAGGCAGGGCATTCCTTAATTGATTATTGTTGTCATCTTATTAGCTGGAAACCTGAAAGTCTAAAAACAATGTATATTATTATTATTTTTCACTTGGACAACTTGCTATGACTGTAACCTGATGTGGTCATTGGTTGAATATTTCCTTTGTTTTTCAGTATTTACTACACCATGAAAAAGGTCAGCCATTTTGCAAAGTGCTGCAGGCAAATTCAATTAAACTGGTCAATATGTTGTCTGGACAACTTCAAGTAAGTCCTCATCATGTTGAAGTACTTTTGTACAACATATTCATTACTTTAAAGGAAATAAAGATCGTATTTATTGCAGTGCACCGAGCGACTAATGAGAGAAAGTAAACTGATCTCGCCTGTCTTCACTTTACTTTCAGTATTTGAATCCTCCTTGATTGAATTGTGTCAGAATCCGTATTCAAACCCATTTGATCCTGAATGCCAATACTTTGAAAATTGTTAACAGTTATCAATGAAATGACTGATATAAACAATGGTATTTGTTCCACACGGAAAAAGTTATATCACAATTGCACAGTGTGTTTGAAATCCACTGCATCATACTATAATGGCAGTAAATCTAATAATAATAATAATAATAATAATGATGATGATAATGATAATAATTTTAATAATAATAATAATAATAAAAAAAATAAATGATAATAATAATTTTAATAACAATGATTTTAATAATAATAATAATTATAATAATAATAATAATAATAATAATAATAATAATAATAATAATAATAATAATAATAAT